>JALPQI010002293.1:0-84194 GCA_025490895.1 Thaumatotibia leucotreta
TTGGGTAGCAGGAATGCCCCCCTCTGTTGATTAAAATTTGAAACATTATTATATGCTTCTATCTAAACAAGGTCAACAGTTTTCATCAACTCTACAACGAAAATAATTAAGAATCAGTGTATATTATGCCTTTATCTTTAAAGAAAGTGCTTTGTGTCCGTCATTATCTAAGATACATGCGCGAGTGTCCGCGAAAATGATCTGTACTTTGTTTTTCGCAATCACATCGTTACATGAACATGGATGACCTAAAATGCGAATACGTGAAGAAGAAAAGATGCTTAGGACTGTCACGAGTAACGTTATCAACGACAATTATAATGTTCTGCGTATCGACTATGATCAATCGAAAACATATCTTCGCATAACGATCGTTGAATTTTCGATGCACAAAAGTGAAAATGTGATGTGTCAAACTGATTGTTTACGTCGCGGCGCACAGGTGAGCGTGAGCGGTTTGTAGTAGTGGCACGCAGGGCGGCGAGGCTGCCGCGGCCAGGGGCCAGGTGCGCGGGCATGGCGGGTCGGGAGAGCCCCGCCAACGGCGGGTACGAGGCGGCGGAGCCCGCGCTCCGCGTACGCAAAGACCTGTTCCCAGAAGTGCGCCTGCCCAAGCCGGGCGACGTCGCCGCCGACGTGGACGCTGATGCGGACGACTCGCAGCAGGACCTGCTTGAGGAGAGCATCTCGTGCGTCAACCTCGAGACTGACTTCGAGAAGAGCATCGATGACATTGCCAATCAGAAACTACAGGGCAATGGTGCCCTATCGCCCCCAGATCGTGCGCACTCGCGCCCGCGCCATCGCAAACACAAACAGCACTCACGACACAACTCCCACGGAGAGCAGTCACCTCCTAATGGCTGCCTCCCACAAAAGAAGAAAAAGAAGAAGTCTCGCCACAATCACTCACCATCAAATGCGGTGACATTACATGTGAAAGGTGGAAAGAACTTGAATTTAGTGAGTAGTAGTGAGTGTCGGGTAGAGCAGGATGAGGAGGACAGTTCGGAGGATGAAGTGCTCAAGCTTAGTGTGAAGTTACCTTTAATTAATGTAGTGCGGCAGAGTGGCAAGCCATACAGTCACGAACTTAGTCAATTATCAACAAAAAAGAGCAAATCTAAGGACTCTGTGAAGGAACGAAGGACTCATGCTGTGACACCATGTAGTGGAAAGCCCAGATCTATGCTAGACATTTGTAGTTCTAAAAGCAAGAAAAAATCCAAGAAATCAGATAGTGGCCCCACATATCACAGTCAGATTGTGGACACCAATACTATTAAAATTAAAATCAGAAGAACTAGTGTCCATGAAGCGGTAAGATCTTTTTTATTCAGTAGTATATACTTATGAGCATTCACACATTTTTTAGGACATCCCGTTCGCATGTGATTAACCTGAGAGGGTTAATTTCTGTTATGTACTAATATTGGATTTATCCTTTTTTTGGGTTAATATTCATATACAAAAATCCTATTAGTATTATTAAAGCTGGGGTATTTAAATCATGTGAAGATGATTGATACTCAATTTTTTATCATACTATACCCATTACTACAGTTGATAATTGAGTTTTGCTAATTCTTACCTGTACATTGTCAGTGTCCTTGATTGAAATGTTATATTCTGTGTATTTTATGTAATGTAAGAATGATGACAAAATTTTAGGAATTAGAACCTACAATTTTTTCTCAAAAATTTTAAAATTCTTTTGAGCTCAAAAAATGGTATGGTAAACCACTTTTGACATTATTACCACGGATTAGAGTCAAAAAGTGGTAGACCACATCTTTTGTTGACTACAGATGCAATAAGTTTACAAAAATGTATATGAAGAATTGATGAAACATATTTGAGAGACTTCTGTAAACACATAGGCCTTCTCCACCATGTTCCAGTCTTATCAGTCCTATATTCACCTCGGGATAGGACACTGGAATCCATATTATAATTATACTAAATACTATTATATTGTACTTAAACCAAAAGAAGAGGCCACTCTATCCTACCATGTATGTATGGAAAATGAAAAGTTATTGTAACATTTGATACACAAAACCAATTGCAATGAGTTTTATCATAAAATGAACAAGTCTTTAATAATAGTGTTGTTCAATTTAAGAATACAAGGAATTAGAACCTACAATTTCTACTCAAAAATTTTAAAATTCTTTTGAGCTCAAAAAATGGTATGGTAAACCACTTTTGACATTATTACCACTGATTAGAGTCAAAAAGTGGTAGACCACATCTTTTGTTGACTACAGATGCAATAAGTTTACAAAAATGTATATGAAGAATTGATGAAACATATTTGAGAGACTTCTGTAAACACATAGGCCTTCTCCACCATGTTCCAGTCTTATCAGTCCTATGTTCACCTCGGGATAGGACACTGGAATCCACATTATAATTATACTAAACACTATTATATTGTACTTAAACCAAAAGAAGAGGCCACTCTATCCTACCATGTATGTATGGAAAATGAAAAGTTATTGTAACATTTGATACACAAAACCAATTGCAATGAGTTTTATAATAAAATGAACAAGTCTTTAATAATAGTGTTGTTCAATTTAAGAATACATTATTTATTACATTGTAAGGAACCATAACAAAGTAATTTTAACTAATAATGATTTAAAAATTACAACACAATATAGAAAAGTTAGGTTTTCGTATATTATTTTGAGTTAATGCTGGATTTATTAAATGATTAACAAACTAAGTATAGTTTTGAAATTCTTTGGTGCACTAAGTTACTTATGTACATTTTTGTTGTAATTTTATGTTAATGCTTATAGAAATTTAACCAAGACAACCAATTACAACATAGAATAAGAATATCTAATAAAAATAATCCAACCGAAACTAAATATAAACTGTAGACAAAACTGTTAGTTACAATTCAAAAGTGAAAGTATTTTTCTAACACAGGTTTAGAAAGACTTTGCCTCCAAATTGTAATTTGTAGCGTAAAACGCACCTCTGTTGTCTGCCTGTTTGTTAAAATAGATGTATAAGTCTCATCAGTAATATATTTTGGAAAATAAATTATATGTGTGCATGGTTATAGGTACCGCCTACCCCGATATCGGTAGCCGACCTCGGTCAGAGGAAGTCTAAGAAAAAACGCGCCGCCTCCCCGGTAGGCAGCGTGAGCTCGGGCGAGGAGTACGACCCGGCGCGGCCGGACACCGCGGCCGTCATGAGCGTCGCCGCGCCCAAGCCGCGCCAGCCGCCCACCAAGACGAGGAAATCTCTCTCTAAAAGTATGTACTTTTACAATTTTTTCACTGAATCTTGAAATATGTTTAAGTATTGTCATTCTGTTGAATGATTACTCACACAGCTACATTGAGTTGCAAAAAAATAATGAATGAGTGAAATAAGCAGCGAATGACTATACAATATACTAACTAAAAACTAGTCACTTTTTGGTCAAGCTTACAATTACCTGTTAATCTAGACTTGACAGTTGATTAGTTGTGTGTGTGTATATGTGTGTGACACCTACTCTTACGGCAATACTTATATGATTAAAGGGCATTCCACGAGAATGTCGCTTACGTGACGCTTATACTACCTATGGCAGCTATGTTAAATAAATGCTCAAAGTTAGAAAAAACTGTGTGACCATGTAAGTTGAGTCCCGAAATATGACCATGCTAAAACTCTGATTCCTATCATTTTTAGAAGTACTAAAAGAATCGCGTTGCGTAAGCTACATTCTCGTGACACTTTTGCCTGTTCACCAATCACTGATGACAGTGATGACTACTGAAATTAAAGTTTCCTTTTGTTCATCCTTGTATTCAAATACCTGTTATTAAATCATAGGAAAATACACTTTGCAGCATTTTGTTAATACAGAAAAACATTGAAATTTGGAAATTATGTAAGATATAAATGCTACCAGCAGAGTGAAGCTATTGGCTGTAAAATGGACTCCTCAACAAATATCCCATATTAAAATCCAAATATGATGAAAACGAGACAGTGTGACACACATAGGCATTTATTAGATATTATGAAATAATATTGATAATTTTCAGTACAAAATGCCAAAAAAAGTGTTTGTTTTTGTTAGTAAACCAATATACTATATTGCAATTTTTATTCTAAAGAAAAGGCTTGACATTAAAATGGAACTAACTCTATTATCATTAGCTTTGCTTTGTTTTTTGTTGCAGTCAGAATAGACCCCAAGAATTGCATTATGGTTCATCCATGTTTAATTCTTATTCTTAATATTTCTCCCACTAGCTATAACGGAACAAGGAAATTTTATTTCGAATTCATATTAAACATGAAATCAAGACTACTAAACATATATTAAAATATTTATCACAGTCAGCATGAAATAACTAGCTTCTAAATGGTTTCATGTAACTTATTTATTCTGATTTTAATGCTGTGCGAATTCTGCCTTAAGTGATACTTGTCCCGCAGCTCACGTTGCATTTCCTGAAAACTGAGAACATATAATAACATGGGAACTTTAATCATACGTTTTAGAGTTCCTTCAGACATTCTCCTAAGCTTCGACCAATATGATTTTTTTATATGCATACCATTGTATACCTCACAAAGCTTTCAGTGAATTCGGCTGACAGGGTCATTTTAATGGCCAGCATTGGACCTATGCTGAGACAATATGCTGAGAATTATCTTGTGGCACATTATTTTTGTCTGAATTCTATGTTAGGTACGTATGATTATACTGCGTATGACACTCATATTTCGTTTAGTCTGAAGCACTTTGTATTGTAGAGATATAATTAATACGAAAATAATGCTCATTCGTATGACCAGAAATTATACACAATATTGATACAAAGCTAATAAAGTACTATTTTTTGAAACAATATTAAAGTTATTGTCGATCGTTTTACTGCACTTCCCAAACAACTTACAAAAAATAGGTTTTAAGTTTCGTTGTACTTAATCTTAGATGATAGGGTAGGGGGAGCGATTATAAATCAACTTATTTTTACTAAAATGAAATTGTTTGAAATTTCCATAATGGTCATTGCCCGACGCATTTAATTTTAAATTAAATGGTTTTGTATTTCCTACCCTATTCATTCAAATTCAAATAATTTATTTCAGAACTTTTGATTCCGTATAAGTGTTATATGGAATCAAATTATTATAATTAATAAACTTCTCAGCCATCTTTGGGTCAGCAGCCAGACTAGCGAGTATCTTTCAGGTCTATTGGAGCTTATTGAGGTTTTTACCTAAGATCCATTAAAATTAAAGGACTCGACAACATAGCTATACTATTGCCCATAACTGAATGCTGTTGTAACTGAGTTTTTATAAGTTGTTTACTTAAATACAACATAAAACACATGGAAGCCTGGTATCTGGATTTAAGCTCGCACTTGCGTGTTTATTTAATTTTCTGGACTATTTTTGTGATATATTTAGCAAATATTTGAAACGTTTAATATAAAAATGACAAAAAATAAAATACCTGTAGCGAAAAATAACTATCTGAAAATGATTTTACTGTTTCATTTCAGTTTCAAAGTACAAGATACTGTGCATATAATTATTGCTAAGCGAATACATTATTATTTTTACAAAACAATGTTATTTTTTGCTAGAAGCTTTCAGAATTTTGTTATTTGTTTTCTATTTATACAGTGCACAAGCTATTTGTTTTGTAATATTTTCTTTTACACGTGTTTTTCTGTTATTCGATTCGAAGCCAATCCGAAGAAATGGCTTGCGTAAACATGGCTATGCAGGCAATTTCAACCTCTGTTCAATTTATCCTCCATTGCAACATAAAAACTGGCGATCATTTGGTGGTCTAAAAATTTCCTCTCAACCGAGAGAAAAGCAAAGGACACGATTTTTTATTACACCGAATTTTCAAAATTGCAGCAGTATTCTTATAATGAAAGATTATGTATCAATTTTGATTAAGTAATGGGTTTTTAAAATGACAGTTTTTTTGTATAGTTAAGTCTATTCCATTAATTGTTTTAATACGTTTTAACAGCAACTTCTTAGAGTAATAACTCTCTTGAACATATCGGCGCACGAATCAACTCTGCCAGTGTAGATGCTACGTTGCCTAGAGGGAGGCACCTCTACACTAAATGAACTATATCGCGCGGCAATTTCTTCCCGAGTATGAACCTGCTCCTAATTAATCACACCAAACACTGGCTTATTTAGAGAGTGCACGGTTTGTGTGAAATAGATGAAACTAAAAATGCCTATTTTATTTCTTGAAATTACTTCATACCTAAATTTACAATTATGTGTTTACAATTGTCCTATTTTCGTCCGATCACATTTTGTTTAAATTTTTAAAACTCTTGGTTACAATAATTACGTGCTTAGTTTTATTTATTTGCGAACATTATTTCTATTGTGCAGCACTTAATTTGTATTATTGATTTGCGACGCAATGCGAATCTTCAGTAACATGATAAAAGTTATTCTGTGCGATATTGCAAGGCGAATTTGTACACATGTTTTCCTTAGCAAGCTGCGCGAAAAAATGCTAAAATTGCTCTCAGTATAATTCAGTGAGCTGTGGACGATTGGCTTTAAAATGTTTCCGGTGTTGTGCCCATATTATTAGACGTGACAGTTCGTATGTACTAAATAGGATTTAACGTGGGTAATGTTGTATATGCCTGTGGCATCGTAAGACTCAAACGCACTAACTGTTTGGAGTGATGTGATCAAACCTACGTTCTCCGAACTCCATCGCTCGAATCTGAAAAGACTGCTTATTAAATCGTGTGACTATACTTGTGCCGTGCTGCGTGTAACGTCATTAGTGTATTCAATCATTCAATTAAGCAACCACAAAATAAAATGGATGTTTTACCTATAGGCTGCAACTTTCCTGTTTTAGGTGCTTATGAAATGGTTTTCTTTTTTTAATTTCAAATTAAACTATTCTTGAAATGTATTTCTGTGCTATGCTAAGGTGAAAGTACTAATACTTAATTTATGTTTTAGGTAAAACAGAAAAGACTGACAAAAGTAGGGATAGTGGATCAAGCAGTAAAGATAGCGGCCCTCAGAGCGGATGGGCGAGCTCCATGCCCGAAGAGATCCTCGTCAAGATATTCGAATACATAGTGGCTTCACAGGGAACTTTGCCTACAGTTATCAGGTAACTTAGCAACCATACTATATGTATACTCTACAAATATTTGGTTATTGAAAATGTTTTTTTCGTATGTTATATAAAGCACATTTTGTGTCGTAAACCTTCATAAAAAAAAAAGCAATCCCAGGAGATAAAAATACTTTTGACAAGAATATGGCTGGATCCATAGTAGTATCTTGATATAGGCAGGAATGGTAGTTTACAACAAAAAAGGTTTTCGGATGTCAAGTTGTTTACTAAATAAGACAACTAGAGATGAATTAGCTGTACAGCGTGTAACAAAAATAATGGTGATCCGTTAAAGGGCATATTTACTGTACTGAACAAGAAAACGGAGTAATTTGTGTATGAAGTGTTTGTACATTACCCCCTTATTCATAATTAAATGTCTCCTAATTTAAGAATACTTAGCTGCTTGCTAAGTTGAATACGTTGAATATAAGGGGGTTACCCCCTTATTCATAAACGTCTGCTAACTTAACAAGGCGCTAATAATGTTTTATCCCTTTTGCTCTTATGGACACATTGTTGAGACCGAAAGGGACAAACAGTTATTAGCGGCTTGTTAAGTTAGCAGACGTTTATGAATAAGGGGGCTAGTCTTTATCCTTATGGTTATCAGGTATGATACTGAATCAGTCCTGAAACTGATTACCACTATATGTCTTAAGGAGGTTATATTTCGGAAGTCAAAGTTGCTCAGTGGAAGTTTCCATTATTCATTAACTACTAAAATCCTTTTTCCGACTTAATATTACTATTTTCTCTTGGCGTAAAACGCATGTGGGTCAATCACTTTTTTAAATTGTTATTCTGTCACGTCACGTATAGTTTATTAGACGAAACTATCTGGGACGCTCTACTAACTTGATTAGTGGGTGACCGACCAAGGAAAGACCCCGTAACTGTCCAAAAAATCTAAGTTTTGTATATTTTATTGCTATAAATCTGTGATTTTAAGGTTGACCCAGGAGATCGTAACCATACTAACGAGACATGAAAAAAATGATTGACCCATGTACATCGCTTATTTTCAGATTAGGCAAAGTGTGTAAGCTGTGGCACGCTGTGAGCTGCCGGGCCGAGCTCTGGAAACAGGTGGATCTGGCGCAGTACACTAAAGAGAACTTCAAAACAGATTACAAACTAGTGGCACTTATAGAAAATCGCTTGACGCATTGTCAGAGCCTCAATATCTGTAAGTATATTAGGCGACTGAATCACTTTTTGTAAAATGTAAATTTACTTGTGTTAGTACAGTTTTGCATTGTATTCTGAATTGCGTATCACTGAAATATTTTTCCTCATGTTTAAATCAATTTTATATGTTTTGCATGATTTTGCCGGTCACGAATATTTGAGTGATACTTGTAATTTCTTTATTTCTCATACGTTTATGAAAAAAAGTCATGTGGACTTATCAAAATATTTTTAAAATAATTTTCCCATCTCGGATGTTGATGAACTAGGTCTTTTTACTTTAGCATTTGACATCTAATAATTTATAAAAGAAAATTAGTTTAACTACTCTTTGGGACCTTTCACCATCAGAAAAATACATCTGTCAGATAAATGGTAGCCGTCCTTGATGCTTGGGGAAAAGGATAATGATAATGTTAATGTTATCCGGGGATTGTGAAACAGGCCGTAAAGGCCTTATCACACTTGCGATTTACAAGCGAGGCGAAAGCGAAGCGTACGCGCGGCGTGTTCGTCGCGTGGCCGCAACCAATTCGCCGCGATGGTGTCGCGATTACACCGCGACCGCGTGACGAATACGCCGCGACTGCGCACCGAGTTTGCCGCGTCAAGAGTTGGTATCCATTATGTAATAATAAATCTTATTAGTGACTGTCCAAGACTCAGATCACTCTGAGCGATTTACTGACGGCTGCGCAGCGTATTCGTTACGCGATCGCGGCCAAATTGCAACGCACTTGCGGTGACTTGGTTACGGGCTCGCAACGATCACGCTGCGCGCTCGCTTCGCTTTCGCCTCGCTTGTAAATCGCAAGTGTGATAAGGCCCTAAGCGTTGAGATTATTGGCATTTCATAAACGTCTCCTATCTTAGCATACTGCTAAATATTGTTTCTCTTTCGAACTTACAAACGTATTGGTAGGGCCGAAAAGATACTTCGCGGCTTGCTAAGTTAAGTGACCTTTATTAATAAGGGACCCCCTTATGTATGTACGGTCAACAAAAAAAGTGGATTACTAATTTTCAACGTTATCACCACTGAATAGAGTCGAAAGGTAAACCACTTTATTTGTTGCACGTTGGTACAATAGGGATGATGACTGTAGTTAAAATAAATTATTTAACATTATGCACGACATAATACACGAAGAAATTATAAATAAGATGTAGATTGCAGTATTTTTTGTACAGAACTTCTATTTAATAAATTGAAAAGAACTTAAAAGAGTAGGTCATTTGGCAGTACTCAAACGTGACGTCACTTTTGAGTATTTCATATAAAACTCCATAGTGGTGAATTACTGGTGACCGTTTTGACAGTTCGAAAAAAGATGCTGATTTGACTTGCCAGTCATCATGCCTATTTGTACACGAATGCAACTTGCAGCGCAATGGAAGGTGTGTAACGTGTCGTGGGTGCTGGCCTGTCTGGTGGAGTACTGCCCGAATCTGGCCGAGCTTAGCGTGGCAGGCTGGAGCCGACTGACGCCAGAGCAGCTTTACGACCTCGCGCAAGGACTGACCAAGTTGCAGCGGCTGGATCTCTCCCTTACGGTATGTTTCACCCTTTATGAACACATCAGCCTGTAATCAGTCCACTGCTGGACAAAGGCCTTTCCTATTACCTAAACGTACCTATGGATGCATTAGAGACTAAATGCCCATAATCGCCGCGCTAGGCAAGCGGGTTGGCGATCGCAGTAATGTGTCCACTGTGTCATAATGATTCTCCTGCCCATTGCCCATCATCAATCTTCTTTAAATGAATGGTCTGTGACACTTCAAATCCCTTAGTTGACTATTACGACACCCACGGGAAAGGTTGGGGTGGTGACAAATGCATTCGTACTGCCGTCACCACACGGCCAACGGTTTTGTGTACATAATATCCAAAATTTCTGGCATGCGTCACGGTTTTCCCACAAGGAAACCAATACATTCATGTTTCATGGTGTGAAATAAATTTCAATTATCGTCGGTGGACGAGCAACAAGTCTATTCAATGGTAATAAAGTCGAAAAGTAGTAGACCACTTTGTTATCTGTACAGTCCAAGGCAAAATAAGGTGTATATAAAGATGCTCAAAACTATGTGCCAGTGCACTTTAATTCTGTGTAAAAATAAGCCATAAAAATAAGGTGTGTATACATATTTTTGCCCTTGACTGTACATATTTATAAGAGAGTTCTTTCGATGCATATTTTTGCACTTGACTGTACCAAAAGATGGTTATTAATAATTTCAAAATTTACTGTAGATAGTTCCACGAGAGCTGAGGTCAGACACACATCAACAAGTCATGTAAGGGAGACACGGGGAATTTGAAATTAGTGTTCTTTTTTCGTACTGACAGCAAACCCAATTGCAACTGTAAGATTGAGCAAAAAGTTTTTTCAAGGGATTTGCTTCAATATTTTGACACAAGTCATTCATTCATTCACTACATTTTTTGCAATTAGTACTTCATTTGTATGTGTGTGTAATCATTCACCTCAACTCTGGTGAAATTACCTATACGTCCAAATATTTTACTTATGCATCACTCTACCTGGCTTTTCGTTTACGATTCGTGCAAAACCGAAGGTCAGGCTCATGAATTATTTTAAAACAGGACATTGTTATAAGCGAATGCATGCAAATCAATGTTTTCTTTTTTGTTCAACTCGTGATTTTATAACGTTAGTTCTGCGTCATGATTTTGATTAGTTTGGTGCAAACGAATTTTTAGTTTCGTCCATCATTTTACCATGTAGGATGTAGGTAGGTAGTGTACGTATGATTAAATCTTGTTCACACTTCACTGAGACTTGCCATACTGTTGTAACTTGGATGAGATTTATATGTATTTCATATTGTGTTCATTCGATTTTTAACCGACTTCAAAAAGGAGGAGGTTTACAATTCGTCGAAATCTTTTTTTTTTTTATGTATGTTCCCCGATTACTCGAAGACGCGTGGACCGATTTGAAAAATTCTTTTTTTGTTTGAAAGGGTATACCGTCTAGTTGGTCCCATTGTCACCGAATCCAGATCTGATGATGGGATCCTGGAGAAATCGAGGGAACTCTTCAAATGTTGTAGGCACACATGACATTTTTTATTTATTTTCGAAGACTAATGAAGTATTTGCGACTAGTCATGAACGTCTTCAGTTGGTGATCTGATGATGGAAGGTACAACTCCTTAGCAATTAGGAGTTCGGGGATAATTCTTTAAATATAACATATTTCGTGTATTTTGGAAGCTATTCGAGTATTTGCCCTTAGGTGGGCATCCTTTTATGTTGGTGAGCTGATGATGGAAGGTACAACTCCTTAGAGATTAGGAGTTGGGGGATAATTCTTTAAATATATCATATTTCATGTATTTTGGAAGCTATTCGAGTATTTGCCTTTAGGTGGTCATAGTCTCATGTTGGTGAGCTGATGATGAAAGGAATAACTCCTTAACGATTAGGGGTTGGAAGATCATTCTTTGAATATAACAACTGTCATACATTTTCGAGATCTATTCAAGTGTTTGCTTAGTAGTTATGACATGTTGATTAGCGGTTAGTGACTCTTTAAATAATATAGGCATGCTGAGGCTGTTACCTATAATCTTTGAAATGATTGTTGTTGTATTCATATAAGTTCGCCAGTTCAGGTTTTCTAGCCTACTACAGTGCAGTACATTCTAATTATAAGTATTTAGAGCATACTAAATAACGATTTTATATTCACACTACTAAAAAGCAAAAAATAAAATATTTTAAAAATAAAAATAAAACCGCCTTCAAAAATTCACCCGAACTAAAAATTAAAAAATAATTTTGGTTACTACTACTTCGGATTTCCTACCCAAACCTTTAAACCTTTTATCCTATTCATTGAAATGAAATATATTGGCTAGGTACCCTACAGTTTTCTTAGAAGTCGGTGCCAAGCCAAAAACGTTCATAGGTATATATATGTATATTAGATAGAGCTTTGTAACTTACTGTCACTCCGATTACACTTTTATCAACAGAATGGTCTGCCTCCTCAGTCGTTTTGATGAAAGCATAACCGGAGTGACAGTAAGTTACAAAGCTCTATCAAATACATATAAGTACTCGTGAAGTGAACATATTTGGCTTGGCACCGACTTCTAAGAAAACTGTAGGGTACCTAGCCAATATATTTCATTTCAATGAATAGGATAAAAGGTTTAAAGGTTTGGGTAGGAAATCCGAAGTAGTAGTAACCAAAATTATTTTTTAATTTTTAGTTCGGGTGAATTTTTGAAGGCGGTTTTATTTTTATTTTTAAAATATTTTATACTCGATGTATATGTATAAGTTTACTATCTAAAGAAAAGAACGATATGATAAGATAAAAACTCAAAATATACTCTTTCATACATTGCAATGCTAGCATATATTACATGTAATGAAATGTAGCAACAATTGACAAACATTATGATGTGGTCTATTTTATTCATAGAAGTTATAACAGCATTCGTAGATTAAATTAATTCCATTTAATATTAAACCTAACTTCTAACTCCCTTATTCATAAAAGTTTGTTAACTTAACAAGCCGCTAATATTTGTTGGTCCCTTTCGGTCTTAACAATGTATCCATAAGAGCAAAAGGGACAAACTGAATATACAAACGATACTCCTCCTGGAGTATGTGTGGCTGCTCCCTCGTTTCCGCTACTGCAGCTGTGGCCGGGTCGCATCCCACAAGGGTGGGACGGTCGTTGCACCGTCATTTGGGGACGGTGTTGAGAGGCTGTTGAAGGAAGATTTGCCATGGGCATGGCGAGAGAGAAAAATGATTTTGGTGATGATGATGTGGTAAAGGCAAGAAGGGACAAACAATTATTAGTAACTTGTTATGTTAACAAATGTTTATGAATCAGGGGATAAGTATACCTATGGTTGAGAAGTAGCTAGTACACGTAAATTCACTAAAGCTGGCACGAATGGAATGAATGAAATGAATGACATCTATCATTGTGTGTGCATACAACATATCATCATCCTATACCAACCTGTATCTACTGTCATTTAGACATCCACACATAGATACTTTCTGTCACTTACTCGATCCATTCGTGCCGACTTTCGTGAATTTGCCTGTAAATTCACCGGCATTTTCACAGCATTCAGGCAACTAAGTCCTTACAGATGACTTTCTAGAATATTTTTTATTTCCTGATTTAGGCAGTCGTTACATTGATGCGAATCGACATGTGACGGCTTACCCGTCGGATACATGTTACTATACAGGGTGGAAAGGGACGATGATACCAAATGATACGATGAACCTTCAGTATGGGACCAACATCGAAAGCGTAGGTACATGGAAAATTGACTTTTCCCTACTATTGAACTATTACTAATCACTTCGTCGTCCTTCTTTTCCATCCGTATATCACTGTTTCACTCACAGAACATGCTGAAGCGCAGTGTGGCATCTGCCGTCGATATTTAAAGACGACGCATATAATAAGCCACTTAATTGCTTCATGCAACTGTGGTTGCGAGCTAACAATCTTATTAGGGTGTAAAATAAGAGTGGTTTTCTGCGACCATATATAACATGGACGTCTAACGCCAGATCAAAAATGCCCCCAAACACAATCGTTCAATTGTGCCAAGATGGGCAGGACATAGCGCTTTTCTTAACACCGCGCATATTTCGGCGCAACATCTTTGACAAATGTTTATATAATAAAGCCAATCAAAACTTTGATGGACCAATCACAAGTATTTTTAAATGACGGTTTGAGTTTTTATTGGTTGACATTGAAATTCGTTGCTGTGATGCATTGAAGAGGGGGTGACATTTGTCAACTAAAATTCAGGACCGTTTTTGAAAGGCAATTTAGTATGGCGTGCGGCTTCCATGTTTTATTTCGTTGGTTGACAATCAAAACTCACTAAGTAACAAATACCTACTTGAAATAAAGCTCGTATCTCAGTTCTGATTCAATACTGACATAAGAGGTTGCTAAGAGTATTGACAGTTTTTATAGTGAGTTTTGCTTGTCAGCCGACGATTTGTTCGTAGGTGGTTTTCAAATACAAAGTAAGTGAGTGGATAGTAAATGAATGTTTGTTTGTAGTCGGAGACGGGCGGATCGAGCACATGCCTCTCGGCGACGTCGATGGCTCGCGTGGTGGCCAACTTCGGCGAGCGGTTCACCCACCTCACGCTTGCGAACAACAAGTTCACGGCGCTACCTCAGATATTGTCTTCTATCGCGGTACGTGGATTTCTTTCTTATTATGTTATTAGTAGTATATTTGCTAACTTTAGGCTAAGAAATTGTTACTAACTTTAATATGATCCTTGTTGGTCGAAATAAAATATTTTTGCATTTGAATTGATCATCTCTATCTATGAAATCTTTCATTGTGTATGCGGCTCTGTTATATCAACCTGCATGTTTTTGATATCTATACATGGGAATTCCGTCACTAAATGTGACACTTTTTGAGTAACTGCTGACCACACCTGCCTAAACTACCACAGAACACAAAAACAGTTTGTAATCCTGTTTTTTATTATCAAGAGGACATTTGTAACCTTTATCTGCTAGTTTCAATATTGGCACAAAAATGAACGAAAAAAAGGTGATGAGATAGACTTCAATTTATAAATAAAATACTTCATTTGTAATAATTTAGTTAGTTTTTTTTTTCATGCTAGTAAAAGTAGTGAAGTGAAAAAATTGAGTTTCACTTAGCAGCAAAGTTGGTTCTACCCTCTTACCATGAAACCTTTTCACGATCAAGATTTCTCTTTTCAATGCATAGAATCCCATGCGTGCGCGATCTTAATAATTACGTACAAGAACTTGTAATGTCG
Organism: Thaumatotibia leucotreta; assembly: GCA_025490895.1. Lineage (NCBI taxonomy): Eukaryota > Metazoa > Arthropoda > Insecta > Lepidoptera > Tortricidae > Thaumatotibia > Thaumatotibia leucotreta. Next base: position 15,195 of record JALPQI010002293.1, read on the forward strand.
AGGTGCCGTCGCTTCTCATATACAGGGTTGGGCGGATTAAGTGTCCTAGTTAAAAAGTGGTATAAAAGTTTAAAAACAAAACAATGTTACAAATCTTGGTGTTATTTATATCAGAAACATTCTATATTTTACCGCAGCAATTGATAAATTTGATAAACTGCCCTTTAACATGTATTATTTTAAGCATTATGTCATATAAGGAATTTCATCCGGCACGCACTACCTTATCTGCCATGTGATGTCATATTAGGTTATCTAACCCTAGTATAAACTTGAATCTTAGCTTTAACCCGTCTCAATAAAACTCTGCATTGATTTGTTTATGGAAATATTTATAGCATTTCAGTTATCTAAAGATTTAGCGTACTTTGCTAGGTAAATATCAGCCTCATAATTTTGGCTGTAACTTGGTATATCTTCTTATCATATTGTACCCTGATTGATTAACTTTTTGGAATAAATTTGTAACTAAAATACCTTCCTTTCTAGTTCTTAATAAAACACTATACCCATAATCAATCTGGCATTTACCAAACTCTTGCAATGAAAATGCATTTTGTTTGAAAAATTACCTTCGTGCCGCCTATTCGACTTTTTGTATTTAACTCTTATATTTTTTAAAGAGAGAGGGCACATATATAAATTATCTGTTTTATAAAGGCCTCACATTTTGTGATTATTTTGCAGTGCGCAAAATATTAACCCCTCTTCAATTTAATAATTTTATCGAAGATTATATAATATGAGGCACAGTTTCGTAAAAAATGCCCATGGGTGCTTATTGGTACTTTGCCGACTCAAATCATTTAAAGCTTACCCAATTTCGGCTTGAATTTGGAAGCAGAGGACTCCTTGAAACAATTGATGGTGTGCAGTATTAAAACATACGTTGATATTTACTTTTATGGTCAGTTGATAATCTCGCCCGAGCATTTGTTTTTGTTTCTGGGCGGTTTTAATGCTCGCTGTACCATTATCCAACAACACCGCTTTTTACATTTGTTCTTAAAAATATATACAACTAAATGTTATGAAAATGAGTTTCAGAAGCCATGAAGCTGATTAAATCGACGATTTAAAATGATATACAGGGTATGAAAAACAGTTATATTTCAATAGATAAACGAATGTTTTTCAATAGGACACTTAATCCGCCCAACCCTGTACAGATGGATGATGCGCCAAATTGTCAAAAATAACATGACAATACAAATAAAGCCAGTGTCTTATTGTATGAAGCTATCTATACGTAACAAAACCCCTTGTTCCCAGGCTCACTGTCCGAACCTAGAGGTGTTAGATATCTCAGGCGCGCGCGCCACGTCGCATCCCGCGGCCGTGCCGCTTGAAGCGCTGCAGAAGGGGTGCCCCAAGATGAGGGTCTTCAGGGCCGCCAACTCCCAGCTCGTACTGGCCTCCGCTACCAAGTCACAACTGGTGGGTACTACTGAAATATTAACCCCTTTATTCACAAATTTTTACTTTCCACTGTATTTACTTTTGCTGTTCTCATGTTCGGTAATGTGTGCTTTATCTGAATAAAAATGTATTCTATTCTATTCTAAATAACTCCAAAGTTAGCAAGCCAATATTGTTTGTCCCTTCCGGACTTATCAATACGTCTATAAGACACGTTAAGTTTTGAAGAAGGTTAGAAATGGATGGACCTAACACGGTTAAGTTAGTGAAATCTAGATTCTGTAAGTAGGGTTTACGATTTCCAATAACAAGAACCCTTTTTTGGATATGATAATGGATTGACTTTACAGATTTGTGGTATATTGCTTTCACGATTATCATTCATATTTTAATGACAAACGGGTCTTAATCGCGTAATCTTACGTTTAATTAGGTATATCCTGACCTCGGGTTTAACGTCTTGCCCGAAACGTCAGAATATAATTAAACGTAAGTTTACGCGATTAAGACCCGTTTATCTTTAAAATATGAGATTTGAAGTAGCTAATTCCCTTATTCATAACGTTTATGAATAAGGCGATAAGAAGTTAATCTTTTCCGACCCATGCATTAAATAAACGCGGCAAAAACAGGATTCAGCTTCATACATGTTATCCATCCATGTTAACAGACGGAATGCGACGGCTGGACTCTCCTAGAAGAGCTCTCAATCGCCGCCGAGGTGGAGTCGGACCGCGTGAACGTGGGCGAGTACCGGCTGGGCGACGAGGCTCTGGCGCGGCTGGTGCGAGCGGCCACTCGGCTGCGCCTGCTCGACCTGCGCGGGCTGCAGCGGCTGTCCGACTCGGGCCTGGTGCGGGTGCCGGCGTGGGACCTGCAGCATTTGTTTCTGGGCGGTCAGTGTACACTTCTCATAAAGCTGTTTTTATAAGGGGGGCGCTAAGTTAAGCGGAGACGTGCGGTTCGTTCGGCGCGTAACGTATCGCCTCATCTACCGCGCGTGATCGTCGTAACGAAAAATCACGGGACGATTATGTATGGAAATCGTCACGTGACTTTTGGTTTGTATCCGGACCGCGTGAACGTGGGCGAGTACCGGCTAGGTGACGAAAATGATGCGGGTGGGATCTGCAGCATTTGTTTCTGGGCGGTCAGTGTGCACTTCTGCTCATAAAGCTGTTTTTATAAGGGGGCTAAGTTAAGCGGAGACGCACGGTTCGTTCGGCGCGTAACGTATCACCTCATCCACCGTGCGTGATCGTCATCAGGGGCCAAGATGCAATTCGGCGAGCACAAACGAAAAATCACGCGATGTATGGAAATCGTCACGTGACTTTTCGTTTGTATCCGGACCGCGTGAACGTTGGCGAGTTCCGGCTGGGCGACGAGGCTCTGGCGCGGCGGGTGCGAGCGGCCACTCGGCTGCGCCTGCTCGACCTGCGCGGGCTGCAGCGGCTGTCCGACTCGGGCCTGGTGCGGGTGCCGGCGTGGGACCTGCAGCATTTGTTTCTGGGCGGTCAGTGTACACTTCTGCTTATAAAGCTGTTTTTATAAGGGAGACGCTAAGTTTAGATGAACGGGCGGAGACGCGCGGTTCGTTCGGCGCGTAACGTATCGCCTCATCTACCGCGCGTGATCGTCATAACGAAAAATCACGGTACGATTATGTATGGAAATCGTCACGTGACTTTTTGTTTGTATCCGGACCGCGTGAACGAGAGTGAGAGGCGCTGGCTGTTCGAGCCCTGCGCGGGTTATAGCGGACGTCAGTCTCGGGGCTGATGGGAGTGGGACCTGCAGCATTTGTTTCTGGGCGGTCAGTGCACACTTCTGCTCATAGAGCTGTTTTTATAAGGGGGCTAAGTTAAGCGGAGACGCGCGGTTCGTTCGGCGCGTAACGTATCGCCTCATCTACCGCGCGTGATCATCATAACGAAAAATCACGGGCCGATTATGTATGGAAATCGTCACGTGACTTTTTGTTTGTATCCGGACCGCGTGAACGAGAGTGAGAGGCGCTGGCTGTTCGAGCCCTGCGCGGGTTACAGCGGACGTCAGACTCGGGGCTGATGGGGGTGGGACCTGCAGCATTTGTTTCTGGGCGGTCAGTGCACACTTCTGCTCATAAAGCTGTTTTTATAAGGGGGTGCTAAGTTAAGCGGAGACGCGCGGTTCGTTTGGCGCGTAACGTATCACCTCGTCCACCGTGCGTGATCGTCATCAGGGGCCAAGATGCAATTCGGCGAGCACAAACGAAAAATCACGCGATGTATGGAAATCGTCACGTGACTTTTCGTTTGTATCCGGACCGCGTGAACGTGGGCGAGTACCGGCTGGGCGACGAAGCTCTGGCGCGGCTGGTGCGAGCGGCCACTCGGCTGCGCCTGCTCGACCTGCGCGGGCTGCAGCGGCTGTCCGACTCGGGCCTGGTGCGGGTGCCGGCGTGGGACCTGCAGCATTTGTTTCTGGGCGGTCAGTACACACTTCTGCTCGTAAAGCTGCTTTTATAAGGGGGCTAAGTTAAGCGGAGACGCGCGGTTCGTTCGGCGCGTAACGTATCGCCTCATCTACCGCGCGTGATCGTCATAACGAAAAATCACGGGACGATTATGTATGGAAATCGTCACGTGACTTTTTGTTTGTATCCGGACCGCGTGAACGAGAGTGAGAGGCGCTGGCTGTTCGAGCCCTGCGCGGGTTATAGCGGACGTCAGACTCGGGGCTGATGGGGGTGGGACCTGCAGCATTTGTTTCTGGGCGGTCAGTGCACACTTCTGCTCATAAAGCTGTTTTTATAATGGGGGCGCTAAGTTAAGCGGAGACGCGCGGTTCGTTCGGCGCGTAACGAATCACCTCGTACACCGTGCGTGATCGTCATCAGGGGCCAAGATGCAATTCGGCGAGCACAAACGAAAAATCACGCGATGTATGGAAATCGTCACGTGACTTTTCGTTTGTATCCGGACCGCGTGAACGTGGGCGAGTACCGGCTAGGTGACGAGGCTCTGGCGCGGCTGGTGCGAGCGGCCACTCGGCTGCGCCTGCTCGACCTGCGCGGGCTGCAGCGGCTGTCCGACTCGGGCCTGGTGCGGGTGCCGGCGTGGGACCTGCAGCATTTGTTTCTGGGCGGTCAGTGCACACTTCTCATAAAGCTGTTTTTATAAGGGGGGCGCTAAGTTAAGCGGAGACGCGCGGTTCGTTCGGCGCGTAACGTATCGCCTCATCTACCGCGCGTGATCGTCATAACGAAAAATCACGGGACGATTATGTATGGAAATCGTCACGTGACTTTTCGTTTGTATCCGGACCGCGTGAACGTGGGCGAGTACCGGCTGGGCGACGAGGCTCTGGCGCGGCTGGTGCGAGCGGCCACTCGGCTGCGCCTGCTCGACCTGCGCGGGCTGCAGCGGCTGTCCGACTCGGGCCTGGTGCGGGTGCCGGCGTGGGACCTGCAGCATTTGTTTCTGGGCGGTCAGTGCACACTTCTGCTCATAAAGCTGTTTTTATAAGGGGACCGCTAAGTTTAGATGAACGGGCGGAGACGCGCGGTTCGTTCGGCGCGTAACGTATCGCCTCATCTACCGCGCGTGATCGTCATAACGAAAAATCACGGGACGATTATGTATGGAAATCGTCACGTGACTTTTTGTTTGTATCCGGACCGCGTGAACGAGAGTGAGAGGCGCTGGCTGTTCGAGCCCTGCGCGGGTTATAGCGGACGTCAGACTCGGGGCTGATGCGGGTGGTACCTGCAGCATTTGTTTCTGGGCGGTCAGTGCACACTTCTGCTCATAAAGCTGTTTTCATAAGGGGGCGCTAAGTTAAGCGGAGACGCGCGGTTCGTTCGGCGCGTAACGAATCACCTCGTCCACCGTGCGTGATCGTCATCAGGGGCCAAGATGCAATTCGGCGAGCACAAACGAAAAATCACGCGGTGTATGGAAATCGTCACGTGACTTTTCGTTTGTATCCGGACCGCGTGAACGTGGGCGAGTACCGGCTGGGCGACGAGGCTCTGGCGCGGCTGGTGCGAGCGGCCACTCGGCTGCGCCTGCTCGACCTGCGCGGGCTGCAGCGGCTGTCCGACTCGGGCCTGGTGCGGGTGCCGGCGTGGGACCTGCAGCATTTGTTTCTGGGCGGTCAGTGCACACTTCTGCTCATAAAGCTGTTTTTATAAGGGGGCTAAGTTAAGCGGAGACGCGCGGTTCGTTCGGCGCGTAACGTATCGCCTCATCTACCGCGCGTGATCGTCGTAACGAAAAATCACGGGACGATTATGTATGGAAATCGTCACGTGACTTTTTGTTTGTATCCGGACCGCGTGAACGAGAGTGAGAGGCGCTGGCTGTTCGAGCCCTGCGCGGGTTATAGCGGACGTCAGACTCGGGGCTGATGGGGGTGGGACCTGCAGCATTTGTTTCTGGGCGGTCAGTGCACACTTCTGCTCATAAAGCTGTTTTTATAAGGGGGCTAAGTTAAGCGGAGACGCGCGGTTCGTTCGGCGCGTTACGTATCGCCTCATCTACCGCGCGTGATCGTCGTAACGAAAAATCACGGGACGATTATGTATGGAAATCGTCACGTGACTTTTTGTTTGTATCCGGACCGCGTGAACGAGAGTGAGAGGCGCTGGCTGTTCGAGCCCTGCGCGGGTTATAGCGGACGTCAGACTCGGGGCTGATGGGGGTGGGACCTGCAGCATTTGTTTCTGGGCGGTCAGTGCACACTTCTGCTCATAAAGCTGTTTTTATAAGGGGGCTAAGTTAAGCGGAGACGCGCGGTTCGTTCGGCGCGTAACGTATCGCCTCATCTACCGCGCGTGATCGTCGTAACGAAAAATCACGGGACGATTATGTATGGAAATCGTCACGTGACTTTTCGTTTGTATCCGGACCGCGTGAACGAGAGTGAGAGGCGCTGGCTGTTCGAGCCCTGCGCGGGTTACAGCGGACGTCAGACTCGGGGCTGATGCGGGTGGTACCTGCAGCATTTGTTTCTGGGCGGTCAGTGCACACTTCTGCTCATAAAGCTGTTTTTATAAGGGGGATGCTAAGTTAAGCGGAGACGCGCGGTTCGTTCGGCGCGTAACGAATCACCTCATCCACCGTGCGTGATCGTCATAAGGGGCCAAGATGCAATTCGGCGAGCACAAACGAAAAATCACGCGATGTATGGAAATCGTCACGTGACTTTTCGTTTGTATCCGGACCGCGTGAACGTTGGCGAGTACCGGCTGGGCGACGAGGCTCTGGCGCGGCTGGTGCGAGCGGCCACTCGGCTGCGCCTGCTCGACCTGCGCGGGCTGCAGCGGCTGTCCGACTCGGGCCTGGTGCGGGTGCCGGCGTGGGACCTGCAGCATTTGTTTCTGGGCGGTCAGTGTACACTTCTGCTTATAAAGCTGTTTTTATAAGGGAGACGCTAAGTTTAGTTGAACGGGCGGAGACGCGCGGTTCGTTCGGCGCGTAACGTATCGCCTCATCTACCGCGCGTGATCGTCATAACGAAAAATCACGGGACGATTATGTATGGAAATCGTCACGTGACTTTTTGTTTGTATCCGGACCGCGTGAACGAGAGTGAGAGGCGCTGGCTGTTCGAGCCCTGCGCGGGTTACAGCGGACGTCAGACTCGGGGCTGATGGGGGTGGGACCTGCAGCATTTGTTTCTGGGCGGTCAGTGTACACTTCTGCTTATAAAGCTGTTTTTATAAGGGGGGCGCTAAGTTAAGCGGAGACGCGCGGTTCGTTCGGCGCGTAACGAATCACCTCGTCCACCGTTCGTGATCGTCATCAGGGGCCAAGATGCAATTCGGCGAGCACAAACGAAAAATCACGCGATGTATGGAAATCGTCACGTGACTTTTCGTTTGTATCCGGACCGCGTGAACGTGGGCGAGTACCGGCTGGGCGACGAGGCTCTGGCGCGGCTGGTGCGAGCGGCCACTCGGCTGCGCCTGCTCGACCTGCGCGGGCTGCAGCGGCTGTCCGACTCGGGCCTGGTGCGGGTGCCGGCGTGGGACCTGCAGCATTTGTTTCTGGGCGGTCAGTGTACACTTCTCATAAAGCTGTTTTTATAAGGGGGGCGCTAAGTTAAGCGGAGACGCGCGGTTCGTTCGGCGCGTTACGTATCGCCTCGTCTACCGCGTGTGATCGTCGTAACGAAAAATCACGGGACGATTATGTATGGAAATCGTCACGTGACTTTTCGTTTGTATCCGGACCGCGTGAACGAGAGTGAGAGGCGCTGGCTGTTCGAGCCCTGCGCGGGTTACAGCGGACGTCAGTCTCGGGGCTGATGGGGGTGGGACCTGCAGCATTTGTTTCTGGGCGGTCAGTGCACACTTCTGCTGATAAAGCTGTTTTCATAAGGGGGCTAAGTTAAGCGGAGGCGCGCGGGTCGTTCGATGCGTAACGTGTCGCCTCATCCACCGTGCGTGATCGTCATCAGGGGCCAAGATGCAATTCCGCGAGCACAAACGAAGAATCACGGGACGATTATGTATGGAAATCGTCACGTGACTTTTCGTTTGTATCCGGACCGCGTGAACGTGGGCGAGTACCGGCTGGGCGACGAGGCTCTGGCGCGGCTGGTGCGAGCGGCCACTCGGCTGCGCCTGCTCGACCTGCGCGGGCTGCAGCGGCTGTCCGACTCGGGCCTGGTGCGGGTGCCGGCGTGGGACCTGCAGCATTTGTTTCTGGGCGGTCAGTGCACACTTCTGCTCATAAAGCTGTTTTTATAAGGGGGGCGCTAAGTTAAACGGAGACGCACGGTTCGTTCGGCGCGTAACGTATCGCCTCAGCTACCGCGCGTGATCGTCATAACAAAAAATCACGGGACGATAATGTATGGAAATCGTCACTTGACTTTTTGTTTGTATCCGGACCGCGTGAATGAGAGTGAGAGGCGCTGGCTGTTCGAGCCCTGCGCGGGTTATAGCGGACGTCAGACTCGGGGCTGATGCGGGTGGTACCTGCAGCATTTGTTTCTGGGCGGTCAGTGCACACTTCTGCTCATAAAGCTGTTTTTATAAGGGAGACGCTAAGATTAGATGAACGGGCGGAGAAGCGCGGTTGGTTCGTCGCGTAACCTATCACCTCATCCACCGTGCGTGATCGTCATCAGGGGCCAAGATGCAATTCGGCGAGCACAAACGAAAAATCACGGGACGATTATGTATGGAAATCGTCACGTGACTTTTTGTTTGTATCCGGACCGTGTGAACGTGGGCGAGTACCGGCTGGGCGACGAGGCTCTGGCGCGGCTGGTGCGAGCGGCCACTCGGCTGCGCCTGCTCGACCTGCGCGGGCTGCAGCGGCTGTCCGACTCGGGCCTGGTGCGGGTGCCGGCGTGGGACCTGCAGCATTTGTTTCTGGGCGGTCAGTGTGCACTTCTGCTCTTAAAGCTGTTTTTATAAGGGAGACGCTAAGTTTAGATGAACGGGCGGAGACGCGCGGTTGGTTCGGCGCGTAATGTGATTACCTCGTCCACCGTGCGTGATCGTCATCAGGGGTAGCGTTGAAAATTTCCGGATTAAATCCCGTTTCTTTCCAAACAGCTCGTTTTTTTCCTGAATTTTTCGAAAAAAACAATGAAATTTTCCACTTTAATTTTCCACTCTAAACCAATGAAAATTAGGTCTAATTTTCACTTATACCAGGAGAACGCGATGTCACAGAGGAAAAGTCAATTGAAACAGATGGCAAGGAGTGACAGTGACAGTGACATTGATTGTTTCTGAAAAAATCCGAATAAAACGGAAAAAAACGAAGTTTTCTTACATTCCCGAAAAAAACATTTTGTTTTTTTCCGACATTTTCAACGCTAATCAGGGGCCAAGATGCAATTCGGCGAGCACAAACGAAAAATCACGGGACGATTATGTATAGAAATCGTCACGTGACTTTTCGATTGTATCCGGACCGCGTGAACGTGGGCGAGTACCGGCTGGGCGACGAGGCTCTGGCGCGGCTGGTGCGAGCGGCCACTCGGCTGCGCCTGCTCGACCTGCGCGGGCTGCAGCGGCTGTCCGACTCGGGCCTGGTGCGGGTGCCGGCGTGGGACCTGCAGCATTTGTTTCTGGGCGGTCAGTGCACACTTCTGCTCATAGAGCTGTTTTTATAAGGGGGCTAAGTTAAGCGGAGACGCGCGGTTCGTTCGGCGCGTAACGTATCGCCTCATCTACCGCGCGTGATCGTCATAACGAAAAATCACGGGACGATAATGTATGGAAATCGTCACTTGACTTTTTGTTTGTATCCGGACCGCGTGAATGAGAGTGAGAGGCGCTGGCTGTTCGAGCCCTGCGCGGGTTATAGCGGACGTCAGACTCGGGGCTGATGCGGGTGGTACCTGCAGCATTTGTTTCTGGGCGGTCTGTGCACTTCTGCTCATAAAGGTGTTTTTATAAGGGAGACGCTAAGTTGATGAACGGGCGGCGACGCGCGGTTCGTTCGGCGCGTAACGAATCACCTCGTCCACCGCGCGTGATCGTCATCAGGGGCCAGATGCAATTCGGCGAGCACAAACGAAAAATCACGGTACGATTATGTATGGAAATTGTCACGTGACTTTTCGTTTGTATCCGGACCGCGTGAACGTTGGCGAGTACCGGCTGGGCGACGAAGCTCTGGCGCGGCTGGTGCGAGCGGCCACTCGGCTGCGCCTGCTCGACCTGCGCGGGCTGCAGCGGCTGTCCGACTCGGGCCTGGTGCGGGTGCCGGCGTGGGACCTACAGCATTTGTTTCTGGGCGGTCAGTGTGCACTTCTGCTCATAAAGCTGTTTTATAAGGGAGACGCTAAGTTTAGATGAACGGGCGGAGACGCGCGGTTCGTTCGGCGCGTAACGTATCACCTCGTCCACCGTGCGTGATCGTCATCAGGGACCAAGATGCAATTCGGCAAGCACAAACGAAAAATGACTGACATTTCGTTTGTATCCGGACCGCGTGAATGTGGGCGAGTACCGGCTAGGTGACGAAGCGCTGCGCGGGTTACAGCGGACGTCCGACTTGGGGACTGATGTGGGTGGGACCTGCAGCATTTGTTTCTGGGCGGTCAGTGCACACTTCTGCTCAAAAAGCTGCTTTTACTCACTATTGTGTTGCTTTTTATAAATCAAACAATGTTCTAGGCATTTTAGTCAAAAGTTCTTAGAAAAAATAGCTTAAGAGAAATTTGAATTAGTTGCATATACCTCGTCAGCCTCTGTAGCCTAGTTGGTAGTGACCCTGCCTACGAAGCTGGAGGTTCCGGGTTCGAATCCCGGCGAGGGCATTCTTTGTGTATTTATTTATCACAAATCTTTGTTACTTGGTCGTGGCTGTGTATGTATCTAAGTATCTATACGTATCTATCTATTATATATATCGTCGCCTGGTACCCACATCACAAGCCTTAATTGAGCTTACCGTGGGACTAGGTTGATTTGTGTAAGATGTCCCAAAATATTTATTTTATTTTTATTATTTTTTATACCTCACAGTTGCATTTATCCCGCATGACCTTACAAACATCCTGGAACATTCTGAGTAATGTATATAATAATTGACTCTACCAGCCTACCATTTTTAGGGTTCCGTAGCCAAAATGGCAAAAACGGAACCCTTATAGATTCGTCATGTCCGTCTGTCCGTCTGTCACAGCCAATTTACTCGGAAACTATAAATGCTACAGTAACGAAATTTGGTAAGGATATGTGTTGTATGAACCGCTACAGGAATGTGATACTAAATTGTAAAAAAAACCATTGGGGTGGGGGCCCTCCATACATGTAACTGAGGGATATAATTTTTTTTTTAGTTGTACATAAGCGTGCGGGGTATTAATAGAAAGGTCTTTGAAAATGATATGAAGGTTTATACATCACATTTTTATTTAAGCAAATCGTTTTCGAGATATCAGGTCTCAAAGTCTGAAAATGTGTCCCCCCCCCTCTATTTTTTAAACTACGTGATATAAAATTCTGAAAAAAATATATGTTATGCACATTAATAAACTCTATCAACGATTTTTGGTTTGATAAAATTATCTCCTATAGTTTTTGAGGTAGGTTGATTTAACTGTATTTTTTTAATAATAAATTGATAATGGTACGAAACCCTTTGCGCGCGAGTCCGACTCGCGCTTGGCCGGTTTTTTATTTATCAATATGGAAGTCGTGATCCAAATGTACAATTTTTTTAGTATTACGAAGTTACTCTGATCGATTTAATCAAAAGGTATAGTTCTAGAAATATAATTTGACCGACTGTTTTCTTACTTACGACCTTTTGTTTTGCGTTAACACTTACTAGACAATCAGCAGTCGAGCACTTTTCTATTGTTAATGACGAAAAACAAAAGGTCGTAAGTGAGATAAGAGTCGGTCAAATAATATTTCCCGAACTTTACTAATGGTGTTTTAATTCAGGTTGCACCGTGACCCGCAAGAGTAACTCGTGCCTGGAGCTGATCTGCGAGAAATGGTCACACAGCCTGCTAGAGCTGGACCTGTCGTGGGCGTCCGCCGGCCGCGTGCTCGACACGGCCGTCTGCGCGTTGGCCGACGCGCCGCATAGCAAGCTCAGGTACAATACTTCTCAGGTACAATAATTCAGGTTGCACCGTGACCCGCAAGAGCAACTCGTGCCTGGAGCTGATCTGCGAGAAGTGGTCGCACAGCCTGCTTGAGTTGGACCTGTCGTGGGCGTCCGCCGGCCGCGTGCTCGACACGGCCGTCTGCGCGTTGGCCGACGCGCCGCACAGCAAGCTCAGGTACAATACTTCAGGTTGCACCGTGACCCGCAAGAGCAACTCGTGCCTGGAGCTGATCTGCGAGAAGTGGTCGCACAGCCTGCTAGAGCTGGATCTGTCGTGGGCGTCCGCCGGCCGCGTGCTCGACACCGCCGTCTGCGCGTTGGCCGACGCGCCGCATAGCAAGCTCAGGTACAATACTTCTATTTATCTATCTACCCCTGCGACCATATACAGGGTGGTCCAAACCTTGACGTCAAAAAATTTTTTTTAGATTCTTCACGTCATGGGCTATCAGAATATACCCCATGTATGTTAGCCGATTTTTTGTAGTTTTAGAGTTATGAATTTTTGAAATTTTTTTTCTTTGAGAAATTCTGGAGTGAGGAAATTTATTATTAAAAAAAAAACTATTGGGTTTTTTTAATAGTTTATTTTTGTAAAAGTATTACTACAAATAAAGCATTTACTGACAAAAAAATTAACGTTCTCACTTTGGTACTAGTAGGATAAAAAAATACCAAATTCATAATTTTACGTTAAAAACGCATCAAAAAAGCATTAATGTACGTAAATAAAAAAAATAAAACATATCCCAAGCATGTTTGGTATTCTAAAGCCTGCCCTAGACCTTAAGCCATCGTAAAAGCATAAAAAAATGATACTTAATAATGAGGATTTTTCGGAGTAGTCGGTCAAATAAACTTAAAAAAAACCTTCTAAATTTTTAATTTAAAAATAAAGTAAAATTTCGTATAATAACTACACAAATTGAGTTTTCGTGGTATTTTCTGTCTTTGTTTATTGATAAGAACAACAAAACAGACGAAATTTTAGTTTATTTTTAAATAAAAAAATTAGCAGCTTTTTTTAGATTATTTAACCGACTACTCTGAAAAATCCTCATCATTAAGTATCACTTTTTTTTGCTTTTACGAAGGCTTAAGGTCTAGGGCAGGCTTTAGAATACCAAACATGCTTGGGATATGTTTTATTTTTTTATTTACGTACATTAATGCTATTTTGATGCGTTTTTAACGTAAAATTTTGAATTTGGTATTTTTTTATCCTACTAGTACCAAAGTGAGGACGTTAATTTTTTTGTCAGTAAATGCTTTATTTGTAGTAATACTTTTACAAAAATAAACTATTAAAAAAACCCAATAGTTTTTTTTTAATAATAAATTTCTTCACTCCAGAATTTCTCAAAGAAAAAAAATTTCAAAAATTCATAACTCGAAAACTACAAAAAATCGGCTAACATACATGGGGTATATTCTGATAGCCCATGACGTGAAGAATCTAAAAAAAATTTTTTGACGTCAAGGTTTGGACCACCCTGTATAACATGGACGTCTAACGCCAGCTCAAAAATACCCCCAAAAGCAATCGTTCAATTGTGCCAAGATGGCCAGGACATAGCGCTTTTCTTAACACCGTGCATATTTCGACGCAACATCTTTGACAAATGTTTATAAAATATAGCCAATCAATACTTTGATGGACCAATCACAACTATTTTTAAAGGCGGTTTAAGTTCTTATAGGTTGATATTGACATTCATTACCGTGATGCATTGAAGAGGGGGTGACAGTTGTCAACTAAAATTCAGGACCGTTTTTGAAAGGCAATTTAATATGGCGTGCGGCTTCCATGTTTTATTTGTTCGTAGATCTACCCCCTTTATTCATAGTGGCGGCTACGTGCCCGAAGGTGCAGCGTGGTTAGGCGTTGATGATGACGGGCAGCAGCGTCATCATAGTGAACATACTACTGCGATCGCCGACCTGATTGCCCACCGTGGCGATTATGGGCATTTACATGTTAATGTATCCATACGCGCATAAGGAAGGCGCAGCGTGGTTAGGTCCTCAACAAGGTGGAATGACCTAGTGAAGGTCGCAGGAGTCCGCTGGATGTAGGTGGCGCAGGACCGTTCATTTTGGCAACCTTTGGGGGAGGCCTATGTTCAGCAATGGACGTCTTTCGGGTGATATAATGATGATGATATTTATAAACGTCTTCTAACTTAGCAAGCCCATAAGTATTGTTTGTCCCTTTCGAAATTATAGACATTATTGATATAACCGAAATGGAGAAACAATACTTATCGTCCTGCTAAGTTAGGAGACGTTAATGAATAACTTTATTGTAAACAATAATACTTATAGTACAATAGGCGAACTTAATGCCATAACGCATTCTCTATCAATCAACCTTGAAGCAAAGCAGATAAATTACCCGAGTCCGTTCCTGTGCTATGAAAGGACTTGGAAAGCAAATGTGTCATGGTACTTATCATTAATACATTATTCGCTCTCCTATCCCATGCCGTTTTATTTAAAGATCCTATAATTTTCAAGTCGCGTCTGGTTATAAGCCTGACGTAGATTCCTTTTTTTATTATTTTCGAATTCGTCTTAACACGTTTCTATTTTCGCAGAATATTAAACTTGTGCGGGTCATCCGTGTCTTTGGAGCCTGTGAAAAAGGTTCTGCTGCGGTGTCCGCAGCTGGAGTCTCTGAACCTGGCGGCGTGCCGCGCCCTGCCGCGCGGCATGAAGCGCCTCTACACCGGCAAGGAGCTCCAAGACCTCAAGGACAGCTTCGACCCCGCCAAGGCCAAACCCAAACAAAACTCCGACGATGAGGACGATGACACCCCTACCAAAAAAGACAAAAAGTGTCAAGACGACTCAAAATCTGAGTCCGCGGACAAGACGCCCAAACATGACGATGACGAAAAGTCCGGTGCCAAAGTTGAAGCCAAGTCGCCCGACAAGTCTTCCTCGAGCGTTTTCCAGGAACCTAAAAGCGTATCCGATACTACAGTCATATCCGATAAGAAATCTTCCGAAATGTCGACGAAATGTTCCCCTGATTCTAAGGCCGAGTCTTCCACTAGCAAAGATTCCGTGGACACTCCAGTTCACACCCCAGAAGGCAAACATCCTATGAGGGAGCCGACGCCAAAACTTCTCAGTCCCATCGTACAGTCCAAGCCCGATTCCTCCTCCACTCCGAGATCAGATTCAGCCAAAACTGATCTTGGCAGTCCCCACTTTAGTCCCGTGCCAAAACCCGATAGTCAAGTGCAAAATAGTCCTGAAGTATTATCAGAATCTTTCAAAAGTAGCTCCTGGAACCTGGGACAGTTTAAAACGACACCAACTCACAAATCTGAAGCTAGTCCTCTCAATCGCTTAGACAGCCACAGCAGAGTCAAAGCGAGTAAAGTTATAGAACAATGTAGTCCAACGACGTCTTTAGAAAATAAACTTAGTCCAGAAGTGGTGGGAGCCAAACAGGACATAAAGAATCCTAATAGTTGGAATTATGGTAATTACAGTCCAATGACCAGGCAGGATAGTCAGTTTTCTTCGCAGAAGAGTCCTTATTCTGCGCAACCGAGTCCTGCACAACCCAGCCCCTACTCAGCTCAACCTAGCCCATACTCAACTCAACAAAGTCCATACTCCTCCCAACCTAGTCCTTATTCCGCCCAACCTAGTCCTGATACGAGCCAAATGGTAAAATCAGACATACCTAAATCGGGAGCTTGGAATTCTGGAAATTATAGCCCGATGCCAAAGCACCATGCGCCGTTTTCGCCTCATCCCTCAACCCACACAAGTCCGGACCCCGGCTTAGGTGTGAAAAGTGACTCAATAAGAAGCAATCCCAACAAAACTCCCGGACAATACAGTCCTATGTCGCGGCAAGATCGGTTGCATCAGAGTCCGTATTCTCCGCGACCCAGCGCAGAAAATGTCGCTTATAATAATAAAAAGAGCCCCGGAGTTGGCGGTTACAGTCCAATGATGCGGCCGGATTGTCATTTACCGAGCCCGGACGGCGGACAGAACTCTAGGACGACAATAGGCCGCTCACAGGATATGTACGGGCGACACGCGGCAAAGCTACCCGACATAATGGCGAGCGGTAGCACGGAGCTGTCCGGCGCGTGGGGCCTGGACCGGTTCAGCCAGCTCGGGGCCCCGAGCATGGAGTCGCTGGTGTGGGGCGCCGGCGGCTCGTACTCCGCAGAGTCGACGCACGCCGCGCCGCGCCTCGACAACATTCCCCCCATGCTGAACACGCCGCCCCCGCAAGCGTGGCCCGGCCTGCCCTCGTTCAGTGCTAGTGCGCGGAGACCCAATAACGATATGAGTGACCCGTGGACTTTAGGTCAGTTTCGTGTGGAGCCTCCTCATCAAGTGCACAATACGTTTGTGGAGCAGAACGTGACGTTCGACTCGCTGAGCGCGCCGCACGGGCTGCCGCACCTGCCGCCGAGCTACCTCGGCGACGGCTTCTCGGGCTCGCGCCTCGAATGACGCCCGGCCAACTACATTACCGCGTTCGCTGCGTATGTATACACCTTGAACAATTATCTTGTAGAGATTGTATATAAGATTATCTTTTTTAGATGTAGCATTAACAAATGTAGGTTTGCATTGAAATTATTTTGCAGCCTATGATAGGAAGACGAGAGCTGATTATTATATAGTTAATTCATCCATCTTAGACGTTGGATTATACACTGAGCTAGATTTAGAGTGATTCTTTCTTACGATACCAAACAGTTTTCATACCATTTAAGAGACCAAGATGATATTCTGCTTTCCCGATGCAACATGTTTTCGTGGATGTGATAAGTTTTTACAATCTGCAGGTACAGATAATTTGCCTTTGATTAATTACACCACCGGTTAGTAAATTGTACAATTCGTACAGCAGTTATTTATATGTATACATAAATGTTATATTGACCTATATATTGTCAAGGCCTTGTTATTCGAGAAGCCACATGTCTTAAAAATATACCTCAGTAGATTATGATATAGTGCCTCAGAATCTCGGTAGTGAGTATTGTAACGAACGATGATTAAAATCAGAGGTTTAAAATAGGGCTCTCGGTCGTGTCCGGGTTTCGTGTACCCGTTTCCGTGTACCCGTTTCTTTGCTACCGGGAAACGGGTTTCTTACCCGTTTGGAACGTGTAATTAGGAACCGTGTAATTAAGACACGAATACCCGTGTCTGATCCGCCCTCAATGTGTAGTGGCATTGGCAATCTAAAACATAGGTTCATAAACATCGGTTTTATATTTGAACAAAGTATTGAACCGCATTTAACCACTAACAAAGAAAATTTCTAGCTGCGTAATTCGTAAAAAACTTCGAATTTTTCGGTAGGTATTGTTTTGTATCTGACTTTTTACTAAAAAAACATAGGCTTTTCGGATATTCCATTGCAATGGATCCACAAGACTCAAGCTTGGAAACGTTTCTAACTTGGAAACGTTTCTAAGTGGAAACGTTTCTTGGCGTTTCGTGTCGTTCGGGTTCTTAGTACCGCCGGTGTTAAGGATTCGTGTACCCGTGTCTGCGGGTAACACGGATACCGGTAGCCCTAGTTTAAAATCACGAGTTGAAACTAAAGCTGGCTGCCAGGTAGGGTTGTTCTGAATCATCTGTAATCGTAAGTAAAACACGTATATGATTTATCTTATGGGATCAATGTTGTGTTAGATAATATATAATATAACATTTTTCGTTTTGTTGAATGTTAATCAATTTGTTAAGAATGGATGAGACAACCCATCCTTTCAGAAGGCCTTTGTATCAACGTAATGAGTCCCTGACATACAGAGTTGATGTAGTAGTTACTGCTCGATCAGGTCCTTACATTGCATCGTCTAGGTACTTATATCGCCACGAGAATCCCCCATTTAATTTATCTCATGGAACTAAATATTATACATATCGTAAGTTTTGAACGAAATTGGTACTTATAGTACTTATAAGTTCAATTTAACAAAATAGAAACTACGATGTACTAAGTCATTAGACGATGAGATACTTGTTGACCTTATTGTTCTGTGATCTCACTGGGAAGGTATAATACAGGATACAGAACGCGGCAATAAATAATTGCAATATTTGTGGCATAATGTTTGTAATGTAATATTTATTAACTTACTGTGACCCGAAACAAATGACTGCTGCTCTGTACAGCTCACTTACGGCTTCCTAATTTCATCAACTTGGTCTTACAATTTCAGTAACAGTATGTATACACTATTACACACGATAATAATGAACATTCCTTTTGTATAAAATATTAAACAGTTGTTTTCAGATTGCAAAATATTATCCGTATACATATATTTGTATTATTATATGCTTAGATAATTGTTTAGGTTTGTTTGTGTTACTTCTTCAAGACACCATATCAGATATTTTCTATTGTATAAATACTTATTTATTAGAACATAATTCTCATAATCAGAATTAGTACAATATCCAAATGCCTATATACAATTTGTAAATGATGGAGTTACACACTTTACTGACAGTGGGTCTGTTTCTTAAAAGTAACTATTGCGATACCTATCCG
This sequence comes from Thaumatotibia leucotreta, assembly GCA_025490895.1. Lineage (NCBI taxonomy): Eukaryota > Metazoa > Arthropoda > Insecta > Lepidoptera > Tortricidae > Thaumatotibia > Thaumatotibia leucotreta. Next base: position 33,747 of record JALPQI010002293.1, read on the forward strand.
CGATTTTCGGTGCTCGAATGATTCAATTTGTGTATCATTTTGTTTTGTTTATAGGAACTAAACTACTAATCCAACATTCTTAATTACTTTTCATCTCTTTAAAATAATAGAATACTTTAGATTTTTCTTGTTAATATTAATATTTTGACTTAAATACATTCGCACACCGTAAAATCCGGAAATGTAATTTATCTCGAGAGCTTGAAATTGCATTTGTAGTGGTTGTAAAGTGCAGTAAAGCTCTTTAATATTTTTGAATACTTCTGTTTGTAATTCTCTTAGTAGGGCCCTATCGTGATAAACGAAATTCGTAAATTTCGAGGATTTGTCTCTCTCGCTCTAATGACGCCTTCGTTTGAGTGACAGAGAAAAATCCACTAAATTTATTATAATTTATTAAATACCTGATTATAAGGTCACTGTAAAAAAAACATGATATCACTACATAGCATCCACGTGCAATTCAATGCTCTCGTTTTATTCGACGCCCACTTCTCTTGCGCTGTAAATATTGAACAAAAATACAGGATAAACTTGTCACATAGTGTCCTTGAAGCTGTCGATCAATGGCAAAGTACGACTGTCTAAGCGAAAGTATATCCTATCTCGTACGTAACAAACTTATAATTTTAGCACAGAAACTGTCAATGTGGATTTTGACCAATGGCATAAAATCACCTGATAACTAATGTTTTGTTTCAACGCTTAAACGCAAATAACGTAATATAAATTAAGATTGAGCCGGGCATCTTTGGAGCAGCTATTAGTTATAGTACGGTATTGTCAGCGATTTAATGCGAGAAACGTTATGACATATCTACAACAAATGATGTTATACAATAATAATTGGGCGAGTGATGGCTAGGATCTATACTATCCATCTGTACTACTTTTCTAAGGGACGAGAAATCAGTTAAACGTCTGAATAAAGCAGAGTTGAATCTTGGATATTGTAGATTAAGTAATAACAAAGTGATGTTATTAAAATAAAAATTGTGGACCGTTAGTATAATAATAATAATCTTCGATTTATTATTGCAAATTAAGTTAGTAAGTTCAAGATTCAAGTCTCAAACATCTAACTTTTTCTCATTGACATGCCATCTCTCGCCTAAGGCAGGAATAATAGCGATTGTAATCGGTCACTGAAGTATACTGTCAGTTTTAAATTATTTTACTACCAAAGCCAAATTCATATACTGTTAACAGCATTAATAGAATGTAGTTATTTGTTAGAAGTGTACACAGTTTTTTGGTACAAATAATTACGATTGAAGCGGAGTAACAATAGTAAACACATTTTTTTTCATTTTTACAAAGTTTTGGTATTCATAAGCACTTATCAAGAAATCATACGAATTATTAAGTAGTCTTAGGGCCGATTATCATCGCGTCTATGTCACGTCGGAGCGTGGCTGACGCTATTTGGAAAAAAGTGTTAAATTGATTTCTTAAAGTTGCCGTATTCAGTATGTCGTAATGACCGCACATGGAGTTAGGTTAATACATATGGTATAAATCGTTATTTAGATTCGCTAGGGCTCGTACCTTAGGCTAAAAAATGTTTAACGAAATAACTGCCACTCGCCCTTTTGTCGGCATACAAATGTTAAAGCAATAAAACTCTTTGTTCGTTCAGATTGTTGGGCAAATAACGTTGCGCAACGAGAGATTTGTCTGGCCCACGCCTTATTGTACGCGCCAATAGATCTAAATCGATGTTATCGCGTTACAATAGGTATGTAGATGTAGTTAATGTAAGAACTGCCATTACACCAATAATACATGTTAATGTAGAAGTTTATTTTTTGCCAAACAATAAAGGTTGCCTTAATAATATTCTATTTAGCAATACAATTAAAGCGTGCTGATAAAACGTTACTTTCAACAGGCGACTTTGTAAGATGAAGTGCACGAATAACATTAATTAATTTACATATTTATGTCACTTTTCGGCGGAATTGGATTTTATGGGGAGTAAATCTCACTACGTGGTCAAAGCAAGACGAACGCAACTTTAAGCAACGCACGCGCGGTAATTTGTAAATGCGCCAAAGAGAAGGTGGTTTCGTCCCAAAAGGAAGCCCTAACCTAGGTGTAATGCACTATTTTGCACTTAACGATGTAGTGTTAACTGCGTTGTCTGAACAAAGCCTGGTTAGAAAAGTTCTGTTTTATATTTTATCTAAAATTTTGATCATGTGAATCAATAGTTTTAATTTATTATTTTACTTCCTTAACTGTTATTTAATATACATTTATTTATTTATGGATTTTCTTGTATCAGTTTATTGTTTATACTGTTTCATCAAAATGAACTAGAAACAAGAACTAATAATTTTAATCATGTATCACTTAAATCAATGAATTCGTTGGTATAATACCTAATACACCGTGCTGTGTATCTTTTGATATTAGTAAACAATATTGTCGCTGATGCGTTGTAGTTTATAACGTCAAAGGTTAAATATGTCGACAAATCTCTTATAAAATATAAGTCGGACATCGGTGACTCCCATAAGTACGCACCACCTAGTTAAGGTATTATTGAATCTTCAAATCGCATTACATTTCTTCGCAGTTACTCAATTTATGCAGTCATGCAAATCATGCAATTGTTGTTTCCATACCTACTGCCAGACATATCGGACAAGTCGCAGTGAGCTTATTTATTAGCCTAAATATGTACACTACGATTTTGTCTTTATCGAAATATCTACTCCAAACTCATCCTCCTCGCAGCGCACATAAATATTTTAATTCATGCTTTAACTTTGCACTGCTAGATGGGCAGTAAATCCGGCGAATGTTATCAAAAATTATTCACAAATCGCTGTATGAACATTTTACCAATTGGTGGTATATTCTGCTGGATTAGAGTCATAAAGAAATGCGGTGAATTAGTGAATTTTAACGTAGTAGCAATAAGAAACCACGTATTTTTGTACCGCGGTCTCGTTCGTTATTTGAACACGAACTAGTAAAATTAATTTACCTAGAGTTAAGATCTCGGCTTAGTGAGTGCAGCGGGCATTCTGCTGCGGTGTCATTGCTACATTATCCGGTGTACAAATATAAACCATTGGTCTTTGTCGTATGCATTCCTAATATGTGATGATCTAAGGGACAACTTTGTGCTAGTGATATCTTAACCATGATACCCAAAAAGTTAAATCTTCTCTAAGAACATACTCGTGCATAGGTACGCCAATTTATTAATAAATTCATTCATAAACTGAGTACGCACTTTCGTCGTTTTCGAATATGTGAATACATTTTCATAAACACCTTTTTTGTAGTAAAATGTTCTGTTTTCTATTTAGTAAGAATAAGATACGATTCGTTAATATACTTTATACTCTGCGAGGTATCTAATTCAAAGTCCGCAACATTATGCCGGATTATTTTCTCGGTTTCATGGTTTTCAAAGTTCTTTAAGTAGTTAATCAAATGGCAGTGATGAAGCCATTTATGCGGAAGTGTGTTTTCTACACAAAGGATATAAAGTTATTTGGTCTTTTTATTTTTTATCGGTCAGAAACAAACAGTGGAGGTCGAGAAAGTAAACTGCTTGATGTTGTAACCGACAAGTGACGACTGATCTGTGCTGCCGAGAGCCGGTCTAACTGTTCGAAGGAATAGAAAGTTTGCATTTACACACGGATGCTCGCTGACAGCCAGGATCTTCGTTTCGTATGTTTTGTACCTATTTTTATATTTATTTTTATTGACAAAGCAATATGATAATTTTATATTGTATGGGCTAATTATTTAGATGTATTGTTACTGTCGAATGAAAGATCAATTCATAATGTTTAAAATTGAATAATGATGCAAGCCAAGTACAAAGTGCTTTTATAAGTTATATTACGGTACATTGTAAGGTAAAGCGCCCGAGCCCATTGGTATTGAGGCGTGGGAGTAGCGCTACTGTTAGTGTGTAATATAATTCCGCATATTGTATCATGTATTTAAAATCCTGACAACCACCAAATATTATTTCCACTACCCACATTAGCCTTATAAATGCCTAATGAGTAACTGAAAAAATATTTTATAATAAATAGTTTTATTAACTTATTACAAAATGAAGAATATTACCTATTATACATAGAATGTATAAAATATAATATTAGGTAAATTTTAATGTTAAATAATCGTGTAGGTACAATAGTACCTATGTATAAAGTTGACTAATATTGTTTACTTGTAAGTTCTGTTATGTAGAGATTTTTGTTTGTAATATTGTTAAACTACTGCGTGGACTTCTTCCCAGGTGGTCCAATTTTTATAACCTAACCAATAAAATATCGATGTGGTTGTACATTTACATTTTGAATAGAATGTACTCTATTTACTAAAATTGTTTCGTTAAAACCCTTGTCCCCTCCTTTTATTACACGACCTACCAACTCTTTTATGTTGCTTTACCCAACACCTAATTCCCCTCGCATAATAGCTTATAAGAAAAATCTAAGCAAAAAACATAGCTTAAGGCACTGGGGCCTATTTCTCGAAAGCTTGTAACTTGTAATACAAGCGGAAGTCCTTATCTAATTAATGTTAAAAAGAGATTTCCACTAGTATTACAAGTTACAAGCTTTCGAGAAACGGGCCCCTGGTCTCACCGCGAGCTACTAAGCCGCAAATATACTTGGAAAATGCTACACTGCAGGAAGCAAATGATGACTAAGATATGTATAAACGGGTTATTCCCACTTGTTATCATCAGGTTGTTACCGTCTTGTGTCCATCTTTTACGACTAAAACTTGGTTACAATTGGGAATATTTTTCTTATTTACAATTATTATATTTGGAACCAACTCTCAATCTACACATTAACCCGGGGAGCATGACCCAGGGTATCTCATACCCACCCCTGTCACTTATGTCAATAATGACAAAGTCTATTTTCCAATGTCATTTTTTCACCTCATGCTCGCCGGGTTAAATAACGTAGTATTCTGTAATAAGTGGTATAGTAAGTTGGAAATTGAAAAGCTTTAGTTTAGGTGAATACATTTTCGTTTAATATTAATTTAAAATTTTTAGTTTAAATTAATTTAAAAAAATGCTTGTTGTTAGTTGACCAAACCAAAATAGTCTTAATTGGGAAATTAAGTCTTAGTTGGTCAATTAACACGTTCGACGCCGGTGACACACATATGTGACCGAAAAAACTGTAATCCTATGCCAGTGACACACATATGTGATCAAAGTAATCTTTTTCTTATGCCACTAGCATTAATCAAGTTCTCACTCCTATGCCAGTGGCATAAAAATACGAACGTTTTTGACACAAGTCTGTGTCGCCGGCATAGGAGTACATACAATCTTTTCGGTCACACATGCGTGTCACTGGTATAGGAGTTCTATCATATAATTTCGATCGGCATAGTATTAGCATTTAGTGAAACAGTACCGGAGGCGAACGTGTTATGATGGAAATTGCGTGGACCTGGAACTAGAAACGAAATCAGTAATTTGTATTCAAAGGAACAGTAATCATATAGAATAGTACATTACGACACAAGTGCGAAAACATGAAATTCGAAACGAGTATCGATGTTTTAAAACACGACACGAGTTACGAATTTCCTTTTTGCTCGTGCCTCGTATGTACGACGTTTTTTTAGTACAGATGGTCCTCAGAATTTTTCTACTTGGCGTAAAATGAGCCACTTCTCGCACTAGCGCCTAAAAATGCACCATCTGTACTAAAAAAACAAATTTTGTTTAAATTAAAGTAGATCGTCAAACAAACTGGTGGTAACAGGAGAAAATAACCCTGTATAGAAACACTATTTTAAGGCTGCGTTTCCACCAGACATGTGCGAGGATGTGTTTCCATACAAATGACACCTCGCTCGAGTCATTATCATTAATAGGTGTAATTCATCTCTGGTGGAAACGCAGCCTAATGTTGAGGTAATAAAGTCGTGTACAGATACACTTGGCGTTACTTAACTAGGTAGTAGGTATAGCTTGGGATGGGATGAAAGAGATGGTTGATCGAATTTTGTGATGTTCGCCATCTTAGGCATGGAGGTAAACATAAACGCAACCAAAGAATGTTTCGATGCTAAATTATGATGTATGGGACCTCCAAATGCCTTGTATACGCAAGCTATTTCTCACTCCCGGTGGTCTGTAACGTAACACAACAATATTATGAAAAAAAAAAATAGGAATAGAGGTGGGTACCTACAACACATTAATTCAGACAGAAAAATCTTCCCTGGCAACAACAACCCTCCTGGCGAGTTTCCCGGTGCCCGCAAGGTGGGTACGGAAAGCACCACGGCTTGCAGCGAAGTGGTGAGTATTATATTATAATTCTTGTGTTAGGTTCTAGAGTATGAGTAAGTATAATGTGAAGTCCTTAATGTTATTCTTGTAGCTCGATCTGTACTTAATACTCTTTCAATTTGTGGATTAAAGTGGTACAAGTAAAATTATTCGGGGCTATACAGGCTGATTTTTTACTAAACGCGCAAATTCTAAGACTGACATTCGATCCGACAAATTTTCCGACAGATTTTTTTCTCGAATCGGATGTCGGTCCCATAGTAAAAATTCATCACCATGACCTCAAAAGTTAAGCTGGTGAATAAAAAAACAGCCTGTATTATTTTACTTCGTTCTTAGTGTTTTGACTCTCGTAGTTATTACTTATCATTATCACTTCATGAAGTGTAGATACCATGCAGGCATAAGACAGCGAAACCTAGGCAGCTATTGGCACTAATGATAATGAACTATCGACGATAACGATCACTGGATATTGAATACATATATGATAACCCCCTTATTCATAAACGTTTGCTAACTTAACAAGCCGCTAATAATTGTTTGTCCCTTTTGCTCTTATGGACAGATTGTTAAGACCGAAAGGGACAAACAATTATTAGCGGCTTGTTAAGTTAACAAACGTTTATGAATAAGGGGGTAAGAATATAACTTAAGGGTCCACGGAAAAAACATATCCAGTGCTTAAAAAAATCATAGCAAATTCACACCTTACTTATTCTGTTATAAGTAAGGTTTTTCCTTGTGTAATTTGAATTGACCAGACATGTCATGTTTTTTCTGTGGACCCTTCAATTCTTAACTGCAATTGTAACGGACGGGTAAATAAAATCAAAATTCATATTCGATATTTTTATAATGTTATAATAATTGCATTTTTTTATCCCCAACAAAAATATACATAAAATATTTCATGGATAACAATTAGGTGTAAGCATAATTTCTATAATAATAATAGCTCTTACATCAACACTGAGCCGAAACATGAAGCAATAACATTTATAATTAGACTAGACATGAATATAATACCTACATAGTGCTCATAGAAAATCTAAATAGGAAACTCTCGTAAGAGTTAAAAATATTTCAGTTCATCGTCAATCGTCACTACAATCATGGGTATTTCTCAATTAGGACAGGTGTGACGCGACCATGTCCAAATGCTAGTGGTTTAAGTCTCCAAGAAGACATTTGTATTTGTTGATATTACTTGTAAAGTAAATAGTCGTTGCGTCGCGCTTTCTGTTCTAAATCAAACCCGTCAATGTCAGAATCGAATTGTTTTCTATTTTTTATGTAGGTTTTTAAAATATTTAATGAAGTCAGACACGATTATTTTCCATCGGTCGGTTACAGGTTGTATACTAGGTAAAAAATAAATAACTAACAGTGGTCATCAACAGAATTTTCAATAATCAAGTATTTAAGTTCAACTCCTGTCTAAAACGGCTTTTATTTGTGTTAGGTACATACTGAAAAAAATAAAGTAAAATGAAATAGGATAGCAAAGTAAAGATAGAAATTACGTAAAAGGTTACATAACTATATGAGAAATACCCTCTGTATCTAGATTCTCCGAGTTGATAAAACCTCGAAATACATAAAATTTCGTATAGTGCCCCGAATTACGTGAAAGTGCTTCGAATATTTGAATGATTAATACGATAATATTGGATGTTTGCGAATACGAGGGATAGGGTGTTTATAGTATGCAGGTAAGTTGTATTTTATTTGCATTATTTCGGTATATTTGGTGTATTTGGAAGCTACAAAGTATTTGATGCTGACTGTATCGACTGCGTAGTATGTGTCATTTATGCTAGCTGTGAAATCCGGGGCATGGTTATATCTTTAGCTACAACTTTATTACAACGCTGCTTACGAATAATACAGCAAGCAGTCATGAAATGGTACCCCTGCTTCCGTCTGCAACAATAATGTAAGCATTATTGGGAAATTAAGTAATTTCTAATTCGTTTTAGCTTCATGCTATTTATAACTGAGCATTAATGCGCCTAGGTTTTAAGTAAAGGACCAACGCACCAACGGTCCTTAAAATAAATCTCAGTTTTCTTAGTCAGAATAATTTTAGTCAATTCAATACATGTGACAAAGTGTCTATTTCGAGTTGTTGGCTTTGGAATGATATTCATTAATTATTAGGACACAAAATAAGCTTTAGTGTCCTATATCTGTCCGTTGCGCGTTGTAACGAACTTCCTTTGCATAATTACTCATAGGGAGTCGTACTCTCCATCATCGTAGAAGCTGGCCGGCGTGGGGTCGAGCAGCGCAGCTTGTGGGTTTGCGGCCTTCTTATCACTCTTTGATTTTTTGTGCTTTTTCCTCTCTTTCTTTTCCGATTTTTCAGTGAAGTCGCCTTTGTCTTTGTCCTTCGACTTTTTCTTTTTGTGTTTCTTCTCAGTCTGCAATGACATTAAAACATACAGTATGTGTGTCTATGATACTGGCTTTTATCGAAACCGAGGAATGCGATGCAGATTTCTAGCTAAACCGTGAACATTATTCGATTCAAAATGCTAATTTAAAAAGTAATTAACTTTCTAAGAAAAGTTCATTGAGAAGAAATGTACTTCAAAATTAATAGTTAATTTGCACTTGACAATGACAGATCGCAGCCACTCACAACGTGTGACAACTAAGCAGTACACGCGTTACATTGATCGTTCGGAAGCAATAAAATTAATTGTACGGTCAATTTAATTATTTGTCAAATGTTAATACTTGAAAACGATTGCTAGTAATGCGTATTATTAGTTTACCCATTTTCGTAAAAGCCTGGGTAATGGAAACACACTGTATATCAACAATAATAAGCAGAATTTTATTTAAATAATATACAGTCAAATGCAAAAATAAGTTTCGAAAGAATCCGCTCATAAATATGTTACGACGTTCTTATTACAAAGAATTAGAGTGCACTGGGACATATTTTGATCATTTTTGTGTACACCTTGATTTGTCTTTGACTACATTATTGGCTTAAAATCGCTCGCGATGCGTGCATGTGCGCGTGACGTGAATGCGGTGTGCCATCTACTATGATATTTACATAAGCTTCAACGAGCACGCTCCGCGCACGCGCTCGTGCTGCACACGCATCTGGTGTGGCTCAGCCTTTAACCAATGTGTACCGAATTTTAAGAACTTTCATTTACACTTGTCCTTATACATGGGTCAAAATTATTTTCGTTGCCTTATTTTGTGTCCCTAAAAAACGTGACACAGTTGTGATTTTTGTATGAGATGAAGTTTTGTTTCCAATTTTTGATGTATGGATTAAAATCTAGCGTGAAAAAGAAATATAAGTCCACCGGTTTTTTTTATATACCTACTGAGTCGAAACAGCAACTAAAAGCGTGACAGAGTGGTATGAAACAAGACAACGAAAAGAATTTTGACCCACATGTACAGCCACAGGTAAAAATCAATACATTTACACTGCATGAACGTAGTTCTTAAATAGTATGACTCACCTTAATCTCTGGTTCCTTAGCAACGTCAGGATCTTCGCCCCCTAAAAACACAATGAACAATAAATAATGATGGTGTTTTCAACACCTCATAAATGCAAGTCTATAACGTCCCCTGAGTATCGTTAGTCCCTTTCGCTCATACAGACATATTGATAAGGTCGAAAGGGACAAACAACACTTAGCGGCTTGCTACTTTAGGAGACGTTTATGAATAAAGGGGTTAGTTCCTATCCGCCACCGACATTTGTTATTTTTTTTAAACCCCTATTCGGAGATCTATGTTTGCACTATACACTATAGCTCTGTTCTTTAGCTATAACTTTGCGCGACCAGCGACGATTCCATAAGTCTCTTTCCCGTCCCGCCGGTCGCCTCAGACCAATGTCATGCCAAAGGCGTTAGATTAGGTGTGAGCTACGAACAAATAAAACATGGAAGCCGCACGCCATACTAAGTTGCCTTTCAAAAACGGTCCTGAATTTTAGTTAACAAGTTTAGTGTCACCCCCTCTTCAACGCATCACGGTAATGAATTTCAATGACAACCTATGAAAACTTAAACCGCCATTTAAAAATAGTTGTGATTGGTCCATCAAAGTTTTGATTGGCTATTATTTTATAAACATTTATCAAAGTTGTTTCGCCGAAATATGCGCGGTGTTAATAAACGCGCTATGTCCTGCCCATCTTGGTACAATTGAACAATTGTTTTGGGGGCATTTTTGAGCTGGCGTTACACGTCCATGTTATATATGGTCGCAGGGTGTGAGGGACTGGTAATTTTTAATTCACCATTCATTTATTTATTTACGGTACATAACCAAATACCAACCTTCAGGCGACCTCCTCGCGCTAGCATCGCCGGCCCAAAGCGGGAACTCGTTCTCCATAGACAACTGCAATTCACGTTCCGGCGGCGAATAGTCCTGGCTCACATTCAGCTGCGTGAACCTGTCTTCTAAGGGATCCGGTATGGGCCGGGCCTGTTCAGCGGCTATGTCTTGTATGATCGCTGCGTAGTCGATGTCCACGTCGTCTTGTTCGATGGTCACCTTCGGGTTCGTCGTCTCGTCGTCACTGAAAACACATGCCCGTTATGTTTCAAAGTACTTCAACAAGTGGTGCTTCGTGATCTGCATAAAAATCTTCGTGGCCGCCTAAGTAGCCGAATTGTTCGGTACACCACATATTGGGTGGTGCACCGCAATATTTGGCCCTTTTCCTTAGCTACTAGAAACAAATTATTTTTTTTATTCTTTTCATTTGCTAACGGTCATATATAATACAAAACTAAAGGAAATATTGCTCATAAAATACATTGCCGTTAAGTTGTTCGTAAATTTTTTTGGTTATTTATACAATTTCTCGCAAAAATGTCCTTTTGCAATTTGATTACGATCTCAGTCAACGCACCAAGTAAGTTAGGTCAAGTAAATAGATCCAGAGTAAACAGATTTGGATTAAGTCCCGCAGCCCTCAAACCCGAACATACATCTACCCAACTCAGTGTATTTTTAAACGTCTTCAAAAAAAAAAGGAGGAGGTTCTCAATTGAACTTTCATTTTTTTTTTATTTAACGGTTAGATACATCTTCAAGATGGTCTCGTTGGCACCAAGTTGGGGTGTTACAATGGTATCTTGGAGAAGTTAGTATTTTTATGGTTCGGTGATTATGATTAGCCATTCATGTAAAGATAAATTACCTAGAGCTTGGAATTGCATTTGTAGTGGTGTTACTAAAGCAACATTTTAAAGTTGAACCTTATGTCTTTACAATTAGGTTTACTATTAGTCGAATAATGCCAATACATGAGTCGATAAAACACACACAATAGCACACAATACATTATAAAAACGCGATACCCTACATATGCAATTCCATGCTCTCGTTAATTTGTCTGTAGCTTTTGTTACATGTCGTCATCTTTATTTTACATAGAAATAGAGTTTAACGCAAAAATCAAAGTATGTGAGTGGTTATAGTTTTATAGTAAGCGCACCTGTCACTCTCATATGTCACGTCTTGATTTTGGGCCGGCGTGAGGTCATCCAGAAAACTACTGTCCAGCGCGCCCGCGTAGAACTCGTCTAACGTACCCGTAGGAGACTTCGCGCCAGTCGGCGTGCTTTGCTCGCTGCTAATAATAAACACAGATTTTTTTCATCATCATCATCAGCCTATGATAGTCCACTGCTGGACGTAGGCCTCTCCTATTAACTATGCGTATAGACGCATTAGGAGGTACATGCCCATAATCGCCACGCTGGGCAAGCGGATTGGCGATCGCAGTAATGTGTCCACTATGATGACGCTGCTGCCCATCAACAATCTTTTATTAAATAATGGTAAGTGACACTTCAATCCCTTAGTCGACTCTTATGACACCCGCAGGAGGAGTTGGGGTGGTGACAAATGTATTCTTACTGCCGTCAACACACGACAGTTTCCTTGCCCTGGTCGATTCATCTAAAGAAGCAAAATTTATAGTTTAGTTCTCGGTTGTGTCCGTTACAATAATAACAACTGGCAATGAGGGTTTTCTGAAATGACGTTCACCAGGGCGGCAGCAATGAGGCGTCAGGTCCAGAAACTTGTCTAAATTCTCAGAGCGCTAGTTTCGTGTTTAAATGTTTTGTATGAGTTAATAAAATTAAATAAAAAAATAAAATAACCTTCTAGTTCCTTTCTCTTTGGGGCTAGATAATTGTGTTTCTTAGCGGGACCTTACGGCTAAGTGGCGGCAACTAGTGGCATAGTATACGTTTTCGAGAAAACCCTCATTCATTTCATTGAAGTTTTTGAAAGTTCAACTTTCTGTCAGTTAAATCCAAATAGGCAGTCCCGCAGCGGGAACTTGCCAGACGAAGGGTTATTATACAAATTATCATGCGAATAAAAGACTTGTAGACCTTCCTGTATTTTTCAACTGCAAGATAATTCTTAAATCATTTTGAATGATACGAACAGTTATTGAACCAATTTCAAGAGGTTCAACCTAAACATAAGCATGTTGCATATTGCTGTAAGCCTAAAGCGGCGCCTCCATTTCGTCATTTGCATAATGCGATCGCCGAATCAAAGTATGAGGTTGCCAGGCAACCGACATTGTTTGCCAGTGCCGAACAACGCAGTGTGATTCCAGAATGATCCACTGCTAGCAGACTGTTAGGTTACACCCTTATTCATAAATGTCTACTAACTTACCAATCCGCTATGTATATGTCCCATTCGTTCTCATAAGTATATCAAAAGTCTGAAAGGGATAAACAATACTTAGCGGCTTGCTAAGTTAAGAGACCTTTATGAATAAGAGGGTTAGTTTTTATAATAATTGAATATTAATAGTATTTTATGCAACCCTTGTTTAAGAGAGGTCAAAAAAGGTGATTGGCGTGGTAGGTGGGTGGTGTTATTAAAGAAGCCACGAGCATTTTTTGACTCAGTTAAACAATGTTGCAAACAATACTTTTTCTACGACCACACTATAAAATTGTAAATTTGAGAAATATGCTTAGTCAAACACAATTTTATTAATCATCAAAGTCGAGCGGGAGACGTCAAAATTAAAAAAAAAGTTCGTCTATGGTTTACTGTTCACCAGAAATAACATTTAAAATTAAGTTGGCAGCCATGTATGTATTTCATTAAATCTTGTATACACGAGGCGTCTTAAAATGTAAAAAACGCACTGCGTGTAAATGCGTTTATAGAGTTTAGACAATATAGACTTATCTTGACATCTGTAAGGTAGGGGCTTAAAGGTGTGTTCACGACCATGTAAATGTCAAATAAAAGTACGGGAGTAGAAAAAAACTTTTTACATTACTGTAACAGATAATACTTAAATATTGCGATCATACCTCTCTGGAAGACTAGGTCGGGAAGGTGTCCTATCCATGCTGACGGTGGGTCGAGTCTTCACGAGTTCGGGGCTGACGTACTGAGTCTGTGTCGGCCCGTGCTGCGCTTTGATGCCCATTGGGTTTAGAGACTGCGCCAACTGAGGGAATAAAATAAACATGGTAATACGTATACATTTCGGACCGTATGTCAAAGGTATAAAGATTAAAATATTATTAGAGCCGACCGTACAACGAGATGCCATCGAGGGTTGGGTGGTCAAACCCGATAACTCGAGATATTTTTTCATTGAAATAACAACCTCACGTCCACAGACAGAAGAAACAAGTTCATTCATTTGTATGGCGGCCGAGCGTGTCAGATTTTGTACTGAAGTTGTTACTTGCCTATGATTTGAAATATGTCTCAGGACCTTGAGTATTCATATTTTTTTTGTGTTGTTGCAATTAATAATACTTAAGGAGGTATTATTAATGTTTTTGTTCACTTCAACTTACAAAATTTGACGCCCAAGCTGCGATTAAAGACGGACAACTCAGTGGATTTCACTGAGTTCATTTGACACGCTAAGTAGATACGTTTGCTTGATCTATGGTATATATGACAACTGTGCTCACGTCAATGTCATATAGTTCGTATTTTAAAAACCTGTTTGCTCGACTTATCGGGTTTGACCACTCAACCCTCGCCATGTTGTGACTGTAGTAAGAATACATTTGTCACCGCCCCAAGTCGTGGGTGTCGTAGAATCGGCTAAGGGATTAAAGTGTCATTGACCATTTATTTATCGAAGATTGCCGATGGGCACAGCAGCATCATCATAGTGGACACACTACTGCCATCGCCAACCCGCTTGCATCGTGGCGATTATGGGCTGATGATGATTGAGTACAACGAGAAGTGCCCGTTACTACTCACCAATCGCTTTCCCTGACAAATTGAGGCTGGATTTAAATTAAAACCGAACCCGCTTAAGGTACATCTTAAACAATCAATCCGCCATCATTAAGGGTGCGGCTCCACTGACGTGGAGAGGAGCGGAGCTGTGGGAGCTCGGCCAATGAGACCGCATCACAGTGTTTCGAATTTGAAGAATGTAATTGGTAAATTTTGCACATCTCCGCTCCTTTCCGCGTCAGTGGAGCCGCACCCTAAAGCTCGGAATTAATTTTTCTCAGACATGTAATGACATGTTGTCCTTATGTTCGTCATAATAGGCTTTAAAGTATGACGTTGCAGGCGGATGACCCCGAGATAATAGTAGTACGAATTATCGGCCTAGGCCGGTAAGTAATATTTTTTTAAAACATGGCGTCGGTTTTCATGAACAGGCTATAAACAGCTAAATTCTGTTTTTTTGATTGTCGTATTTTTTATTTCATTGCAAATGTTTGAGTAAAGCAATATACATGCCTCGCCGTGAAATGAGCCCACCCTTCCCGGCGTCTGCAGTAATGTACTATAACGTAGGTATGTTCAATTGTTTAAATTAGTGAGAAAATATGTCATCAGTGTACTAACCAGCGGGTTAACGTTGGGCGGCACGATCGGCTTCCCGGCGCCGAGCACAATGCTCGGCGAGCGTTCATTGTTCGGCCGCGTTTCCGGTGCGCTCTGTCTGCGCTTGTTCGCGAGCCGGTCCAAGAACAAGTTGTAGTGAGACTCCTCGGAATTCTGGAAACATTCAGTGAGCTATGATTCCGCTTCACAATTTTATGTTTGTATTGAGTAAAAACTATCTACAGCCTGGCGTTTTGGCTTTATGTGTTACTCTTATACTCGGCTTATGTAGACGTTTCAAAATAGTTAAGCAGGAAAAAACGGCAAGTTTCACAATGCCCAGATAAATAAAATTATCACCAGGCAGCGGAACTTTGACGCCGATGATATCATTATGAGTATTATGACGCATATATGTATATTAATTGGGATATAGGATGTTCTTATAAATTATACACAACAGAACTATTAACTTATGAGTTATCACGCATCAATCGGTAACAGTTGTCACTAGCACGCAGAGTTAATACTGTTAATAGCAATGCCAAACTTTATATTCAATCTTACACAAATAAATAATAATGGGCATTTTCACTTCTAGGGACACCCAATTAGCTTAACTCTCACAAAAAAGCTAACTTCCATGTCAGTTTTGTAACGACAATTAAGCATGATAAATCCACTTTATTTATGTTCTTATATTGCATAAACGCGTATTCTTTCTGGATTAAATGAGCTGACATTGAAGTTAACTTTTTTGTGAGAGTTAAGCTAATTGGGTGTCCCTAGAAGTGAAAACCCTGTGTTATTGTTAATTGAGTCGGTTAACTTCAAACTCGGGTAAATCCATTTCTGAAATTTTGTAAGATTTTTGTATATAATAAAAGCTTAAGAGATTGGTTTTGTGTCTATTTCATGGATTAAGCATAATTTCGTGTAGTTTTTGAGAAAAATGAAGTTAAAATCACTATATTTTATCAAAATCAGGTAAATCCATATGACAGTTTATTTCAAATGAAGGCTAGTCCATCAAAGCCAATCAGCGAAAGAAGTTTGTTCAACATGGATGTCAGTCGACGTAAATTCTGCGTTGTAATTTTTTTCAAATCTTGATAAATCCAGGTATGTTAAATCAAAATTATATATTCAAAGATAGATAGAAATTGCAAACGATTATATCAAATGAAGGTAAATGCAATAAAAAATTATATTTTTTGAAAAGAATACACTTGTTAAGATGGTTTTTAAGCTGTGTTTGTCGAACAGGATCGATTTTTTATTGATTTCGCCGTAATAAAAATAATCTTCCTTTAAAATCACCGAATTATCACTTTTTCTCAATAAACTCTCAAGTGGTTAGATAGGATTTATCTGAGTTTGAAGTTAATCGACTCAATTGTTATATATGTTGTAAATTCACGAACAAAAAATACTAAAACGATGTATATATTATCTCGATTTTTTTCTTATGGAAATGACAAATGCAGTTATTTGATGATGTTTTATAAGTACCTACTGGCCGTCTCAAGTAGGGCTGCCAACCAAATATCACAAATATGCGGTACATTAGCGAATAAATTGCGGGACTTGGCTATAAAATGCGGGACGCATAAGAAAGTGTATTAAAGGATAAAACCGTTTACTATACGTAAGGAACTATTTTCTATAATTTTTGGCAAATATTTAGCCTGTAGTTTCCGGGAACGGAGGTGGTCATTATCGCCTATTTTTTTTAAATAACTCCAATGTTATTTACATATCAAACATTAATAAAAAAATAAAAATTAATTATGATCACACTAAGTCCTCCATTTGAATACGTTAAGTATTCATATTTTCATTTTAGCATTTCCAGTTTAGTATTGCCTGAAAAACGGGACAATCGGCGTCCCGCACGAACTCTTTGCGGGACGCATACTTTAGGGCCCCAGAAACGGGACGTCCCGCATATAGCGGGACAGTTGGCAGCCCTAGTCTCAAGTGTCAATAAAATATTCGTGAACTAAAGAGGCCAATAAGTTGTTAATGATTAATGATTACCTATCATCTAGATAAAAACACTCTGTATTCAGCCGTTACGTCATAAGTCTGTCATCGGCACCAAAGTTCCGCTGCCTTCGTGGATTTGTCTCTCTCGCTCTAATGACGCCTTCGTTGGCGTGACTGAGAAAACTCCTCGAAATTTACTATTTTCGCGGTAGTAGGCCTGCTTTTTACTTGAAAGTCATCCAGCTCCTTCTCAGTTTCCTCCATGTCCTTCTGATTCCTCTGCAGCTGTTCTAGCAGGCTGGTCCGCTGCAGCCTCAGGAATGGCACGCTGAGAAACTTGTGCAGCAGACGCAGCCCGAAGCCATTTCTCATCGAGGACTCCGCGTAACGGACGGCAGCCGATCTGTTTGATTCAAGTTTTAAGCCTCTTGTATGAATTACAATTAGATCTAAATTTGATGCGAAAGGTCATGTTACCATTAATATCCTAAAAGAGCACAGAAGAATGGCAGGATTTAGTACATCACTATGACACTCGTATAATTATACTTGGTCTATCTACCGGTGGCAGTAGAAAAACGCAGCAAATTAAAAAAATCGCGGTTAGTGACACAGCATTCGAATAATTCCAAATTTGTGTTTAATGAACCAAAGGGTGCGGAAAGTAGTTATTGTTCGATGTACATTGCCGTTTTAAAATTGCGGCAATATTTGAATTTGCTTTACATTGCTATGTATGACAAAAAATTCTAGACAATCTATACATGTGTAGTAGTTATGAGAGATATATTTCTGTATTAAATTTTAAACCACAGTTGTAACCACAAAACATGAGAACCGTGTCAGTGTTGTAAAACAAAGCAAGTAGATGTTAGTAGTTTAAGCTAAGTCTCATACCTATTGATTGATTTGTAATTATTATAATTTGGGTATAACTCTATCAAATTAAACAAATGTTTTATATATGCAGTTAAAAAAACTATTTGGAAAATGTATTCATTAAGATAAAATTGTGGCCTTTTAATTAAAATTATCGATAAAAAATCAATAGACATAATATCTCTCTTATCATAGCCATTGACTGATACAATTGCCAAGTACTGTAAATATAAGGTTTTTGCAAATACCACTATTATTGGACAGATTTTTGATTAGGGCCTGACATATCTTGTTGGTATCACAAGGACTCTCCTTATCACATACTCAAAGAGCTAAAAACTCAAAACTAACACTTACCTAGTCAACTTTGCTTGCTCCAGTGCCTGCTCAATGTGATGTGGGTGCACCTGGCGATGGTGCTGCATGTCGCAGTGGTTGCCGAGCACCACCACCGGCAAGTCAGCAGGCACTCTTGACAACTCCTTAACAACATACTCAAAGGTCCTGGAAAGTATCATATATTTATATCCAGCATTAATGTAACATGTATTTTTTAGAAGAAGAAAATGTTAAATGAGGTACAAGAAGGGTAAAACTACAGCTCTGAAATTGTAAGATGTAAATAAATATATGATTTAAATATCTGTGATTATTTATAATTGTTCCTAATGATGTTTTACAAATCAACAAGTTAAACCTACATAATTATTTATACAGTTACACAGCACATTAATTTTAGTTTTCAATTGGATACCTGTTATATATTTAGTAAGATATACTTATGATAATGATAATGTTCAAATAGTAGTAAGTATCAAATCTGGTAGCAACCTGTTGCAGTATCCATATTTAAGGAGGATTTTTTAACACCATAACATAATTAGTTTTTGTAATTGCATAGAACAGTTTTTTAATGAAAAGCTGTTTTGTTTGATTTTTTCTAAAATGATCACCACTATTTATATTATATAATTATTACATCATTATATTAGAACACATTCAGAAACAAACAAATTATATTGTAATATTAATTATATTGTAATTTACCAAGGTTTAGTGATGTCCAACATAAGTATAACCCCAGTTGCATTTTTATATACATCAAGGAATGTTGCATCCAATACTGGAGTCTCATAGCCTTCATCCTGGGCGACAGCAGCTTGGTTCTCCAATTTTAAACCAAGAGGAGATTTCTTCTTTGTCCTGCCTTTATCTACCACCTCCCAAACTTCAACCTATAATCAGACCACCTAATATAATTGTATGTATTTGTAGAGGAACACACAGGATGTTTTTCTAAACTGTGTTACAGTAAACAATAACTAAAGGTACTGAGTATAAGTACAACTTGTCCCGTTGCAAAGCTAGCTGTAAAAAATATCAAAAACTATAGCAAGAAACTTAATCAGTAATTACAGAATCTTAAGTAAGTGAAATTGAACAAGGGCCACAGCAATAATAAGAAAAGATCTTCATTATGCTTCTATAGTAAGTACATAATTTCCCTTGGAATTTTTAAATTGATATTTAAATTCATATTGCTGTCATAATGAACTTTAGAATCCATTGCACTGAAGGTAATTGTCGCAGAAAGAGAAAAAGCAAAAGAAAAACATTTTTAAATAATCTGCAGATGTCATAAAAATAAGTCTAAACCTTGACAAAGATTTATTCAAATTTGAATTCTGACATGTTGTCAATAGAGTCAAGAATACATGATGCATATATGCATTACTATGCGTTTAAGGGTTAAGATCAAGATCCATACTTACTTTAACTATGTGATCAGTATTTTTGTATGTCCAGTGTATAGGTGCTACTTGGATTTGGTCAGTTGGAACATATTCCTCTATAAAAGGTCCACCTTGCAGCCTCTGCAGTAGACAAGATTTCCCAACATTTCTGTCTCCTTTGATCAATATTTTCACTGCAAGCATAGGATAAAATAACTTTGTTTAACTTTATCAAAAATATTGAGAAATAATTATATTTATATAATTGTGTTGGCATTAAATTATAATCAAATTTAATCTCCTTGAAATACTTACTGTTAAAATGAACTCCTCGCGAAAACTTCTTCTGTAAAGAAGAGGACATGGGTACTGGAGCAGTGCAGCGTTCATCGTTCCCTTTAGCTAATTTCTTGAGGGCAGAGAACATGATAAACCCCTTTCTACTACGCTAAGACTGTCAGGTACGCTGAAACTAATATTACGTACACATTAACTAGTTGTGTACCTTAATTAATCGATTAGGATAATTTGCAGAGCATATCAACCAGTTAAGAAACATTCAATATTTTGGACTAATAAAACAGACAGCAGACAGATAGAGCGAACGTCACAAGAAACAAACCTTACAATACAGGTGGCGGTCCAAATCAACCGTTAGTAACAGGAAACTAAAATAATAGGTGAAATAGTTACAATATTTTAGTCCTTGAGGGGTTAAGTTCTGCATTAATCCTTTATTTGTATAATTTTTTTATTAAATATTACTGGAAATTCACCTAACACTATAATTGTTCTATATCTCCAATTTACAATTAATTGATTTGGAACAAAACTTATCTGCTAACTTTGACAGCATACTCAGAGTTGCCAGAAGTAAAATCGTGTACTAACTAACCTTACCAAAGTTGTCTGCTTATGACGATTTTTCAGACTAAAAAACCTAGCCGTTCCCACCCCGGAAAGCCTCTAAATTTTTGCTTTATTTTGTATGCCTCTTGTCAGCGCCTAGTAACGGAAGTCACTTATTTACTGCTTTGTAATACTGTGCGGAAAGTGAAGGCGTCTGGCAGCAAGGCACACCCACATATCTCACGCGCTTTTACTTTCCGAACAAATTCTTTAGTTACAGAAATAGACGGATTAGGTTAATTTTCATGTACATATTTCGACAACTGGGGCTAATATGGATTTTTTTATTGTACATCTACATCAACAACATAACATCAGACTTCAAAAAGAGCTTGAAAAGAAAACTGCAATCGGAATGTGTGGCCAGAATGATGCCAGGAATCTATGAAACAATACAGGGTGGAAAGGGACGACGTTCCTTTCCGCTACCGACCGAGTCTACCAACCATTACGATGAACTTTTAGAATGGGACCAAAATCGAAAGCGTACATGGAAAATTGACTTTTCCATACTATGGAACTCTAACTAATCACTCACTTTGTATGAGGGGTTCAATTTTTTAAAAGATATTTCTATGTTGGTACTATACTGTAAGTTCATCGTAATGGTTGGTAGACTCGGTCGGTAGCGGGAGGAACGTCGTCCCTTTCCACCCTGTATAAGCTAGGTACTTCTTAATACGAAATAGTGTAATATTTCTATGCTTCTGAAATAGTGTAACAATTTAACATAAAATGCCCTTTTACGCTATCTTATACCCATTACTTTGAAATTATGGCAATGGTATGGCACTGTTATGACAGTATAGACGCACTGCATTATACATATTGTTAGCGTTAGCCACCCGAAGAATTTGAATTTTTCTCCTTTTTCTTGGGTCAAAAACTATAATATTTCTAGGTTCAATACATACAGCACATACAAATGAAACAAATGTTGCAGTATGTACGTATATATTTTTTATTTTTAAAACATCTCATTTAAAAACAATAATGTATATAAAATTCTCACTTAAAATACGTAAGTTGCAGCACCTGTTCATTTTCTTAAAATTGAGTACATACTCAATCTCAGTAATTAAATAAAAGTAATGAACATTGTAATAAGGGAAGGCTTTTTTAATGTAATATCACTTTCATGTTATTACTTTCGATGTACGGCTAGGAAGTACAATACTCCGCTCATTTGGATGGCAGTCAGGAAAGGACGATCGGCTGTGAATACTGTCACTGGGTCGAAGTCTACCATCGCACAACACATCATCACATTCATCGCTGTAACATAAAAAGTAAGAGTCTTATCACACTTGCGAATTGCGATCGAGTTGGAAGCGGGGTGAGTGCGCAGCAAGTTCGGTGCGAGCGCGTAGCGAATTCACCGCGAGCGTGCCACGTTTTCGCCGCGAGTGTGGAAATAACTCGCTGCGAACGCTGCGTACTCGCTTGTAAATCGCGTACAAGTTTCACCCGAGTACATACGCAGCGAGTTTGTGTGCTCGTCTCGCTTTGAACTTGTTAGCTAATCCCAAGTGTAATAAGGTAAAGAAAATATCAAGAATGGTAATGGTAGGTATAGGTACCGGCACGAGAGTTGAGGCCACGCACACATCAACATATCATGTAAACACACGGGGATTTTGAAATTAGTGTTCTGTAACTGTAAGATTGACCAATTGTAACTGTAAGTTTGACCAAAAAGTTTGTTCAAGAGATTTGCATTCATTCATTCACTACATTTTTTGCAATTAGTACTTCATTTGGATATGTGTGTAATCATTCACCTCAACTCTCGTGCTGATACCTACGAGTATACCATGTTAAGCATATAACTATAATAAATTATATTTTTGTAATTCCTGTAAAGAAATTGTTATATGGTGCACTCAACGTAGGTGTCAACATATATAACGGGTTAATTTTGTAAATAGCAAGTCGAAGAATTACTCACAAGTTATTTAAGGAAATCAGTTGGTAGACGGACTTTCCTGATAGACTGTCTTACCCGCATTGACCTTACGTATGTACCTAATTTCAACTACCTACATACAACTAGGTACTCAATCGAACCAAGGTGCTTATTATTATACAGGGTGTTTGGGATAACGATGTAGGAATTTCTGGAGGTGGTAAAGGAGACTAATTGGAAGAGTTTGAACCCTATTTACCTTAGTCCAATATGTGACAGATTTTTAAATAAAAAAAAAATTGAACTCACACTTGCCTACTAACTACAAGAAACTTATTTTGTTTGGTGACGGAGTTCAACAATTGATCGACGATACGATAACTTTTAAACTAATTGCTATTTTGTTGTACTTTTTTTTTTGTAATCAAAACCTAGAAAATCAAGCATGTTTTTACACGAATATGAAGACTCATATCCCGACTACTTTTTTTTTACAGGCCGATAAAGTTTAATTTACTGTTAGAAATCAGTAATGATGAACTAGAAAATTATTTAAAAAAATGTTGTGTGTGGCAAGTGGGAGTTCAATTTTTTTTTATTTATTACTCAACTAATTGTTATGTTAATTATAAAAAAATCAATGCTATTTATTGCATATTTTGTTTTAAATTTAACTTTTTAAGTAAATTTTTGGTATAAAACTAAACATTTTGAAAAAAGTGATTTAAAAAAAATGTCACATATTGGACTAAGGTAAATAGGGTTCAAACTCTTCCAATTAGTCTCCTTTACCACCTCCAGAAATTCCTACATCGTTATCCCAAACACCCTGTATACAGATGTATGCTTATATTATATCTATGTATGTACTAGGAGTAAAGTTGGGTATAAAGTAAATGAAACATATTTCCCCTTTTGACATTCCAGTTATTATTTTTACATGATCGAGGTACCCAAAGCACTTCAATTCTAATTCGTTTTCTTTACCTATCCCAACTGACCCTACAGTGTTAAGCATACGGTACCTACATTTTATGTACTAAGAGTATTGAACCAGTAGCTACAGGCAGACATTAAACGTTAAAAGTACATCGCAACTACGGTACAACGGAAGCAAGCATACAATAAAACAACATCTAGTGATTAAAATTTTAATAAACTACATAATACGACAACATTGCATACATAAACACTTTAAAAGTTAGGTTAAGGCTAATAATTATTCACAAGTTATTTGAATTACGTACGTTTGTAGTCATAGACTAGTTTCATTTTGTGCATGTGCGTCAGAGTATTTATTTGTATTATTAACGTATTCGATATTTATATAGGTAATTTAAATAATAGATGTTTAAAATACTATCAACATTACTCTTAAGGTTACGTTATGGATTGAGATATCTTAAAAGTTTCGGGCCAGTACATACAACTTTCATCAAAACTTCTATTATCAGTGAGTCTAAATACTCTCAATAGTGGATTACGTATTTTTCTCTCCAAAGCTTAAAAACTTGCAAAAAGTACCTACTCTTATGTTAGGACGGATGAATGGCCGGTTATTTTAGAAATTATGCACAACAAACTAGTAGGTAGGTAATAGGTAGTATTGTTATTTAAGAGTCCGTAGCAAGCTCGATTCCCAATACAAACGTAGTTACTTACGTTCTTACCAAATTTTAAACGTAGTCCCATGTTGTATTATCATAAAATTTTGTAAATACAATGAGATATGACACAAGGATCTCAGAAATTAGTTCCTGAGTTTTGAAATGTTATGTGTGAGAAAGTAAATATGACAAGTATAATATTTGCATTTTAGGCCTCCGAAAAATGTTCAGACGGCTGGATAGCTAGGTACTACTATCAAAATATAGTTCACATTGAAGTTAGAATCTATTTCCACCCTGAAAATACTGTGTAATTATGCAAGAAACATATATTTCGAAATAGATGTTGCTGTACCTAATCAAATGTTCTGAGAATCATTCTAGCGTGGGGGAACGGTAAACAGGGGAAGGGCAAGCGCGCTCTGTCTGGCATTCTTTCTAGCGCCTTATCATTATCACGCTCTAGGTGCAACCACATCCAGTGACCATGACCGTGGATCCCAGCGAGGAGTTGAGCGTTGCTTGCTGCGTACTCTTAATAACTCTTAATCAAAAAATCATACCTAGAAATAACATACCTACCTATACTCATGCCTGCAGTCAAATTGACTCATGCCTGCAGTCAAACTGTGAAAACAGTTTTGCAGGGAACTGTACTATATATAAGATTATTGTAAGCTGTAATAATAATAAATAAAAAAAAAAAAAAAAAATAAATAAAAAAAATAAAAATAAATATGACATCTATACCTATGTACTATTGTAATACCCATTATTTATCACAAGATACATTACTAATACAATTAAAAAGTGATGAGCGTATCTCAATTCTAGTATAATAAAGTTAATCCATGATTTCAATTAATATGGTTATTACTACTCATTCATAATCATCAGGTACCGTTACCGGTTTCATCAAAATAATTAAACTCTTAACATACGCCACATTCCTTTTAATGGTTTAAAATGATATTTAAGGCATATGGCTATAGCTATTGTATGAAACTGATACCGGTATTCGGACCCCAACTATAAGGCGTTCAGTTTTTGCCGTTGAAGATTCCAACGAAGAGAGGTGCCTTGTCGCTGCCCGCCAGCACGTAGAGGAAAGGCCGGTCGGCCACGAAGGAGAAGTTCATCACGAAGCCGCACCGCGCCATAAGGACCATGCCTGCACCAACACACTCATTTAGCACCGCCATGCAGTCTCCGTCTATCGGGGCTTCCAAGGTACGCCCATATATCTCAACAAGACTACAAAATATCCTGGTTTATCACGTCCCCTGTACGTGTACTGTGTACCCATTTGGATATGTTACGCATAATTAGACTCTGTACCTGTTCCTGTGTCTGTAATAGTAGGTGTTCTGTAGTAACATATAGTACAGTCGAAGACAAATAAGGGGTATACAAAAACGTTCAAAAATATGTCCCAGTGCACTCTAATTCTGTGTAATAAGAACGTCGTAACATATTTATGAACGGATTCTTTCGATACTTATTTTTGCACTCGACTGTACGGAAATCAGTATGTTTATTGTGTGACTAAGGAATCTCAGGATTGCCAGGAAGGCATTGCATCCAAAAGACTAGAGTGGTCCGATCTTTAACTACGGTGAAATAGACTACACTTTTTCACGTCGCTGGATAATACTGAGTTTCAACAAATAGAACAAGTAGTTGTGAAAGTCGAGATATGTTGAGTACATTGGAAGCCCCGATCTAACGAAGACTACGTAGAACCGACGGGCGCTCATACCGAGTGGCTTGGGTATGTCTACACAAATAAACGACACTTCGCCACGCATTTAGCAAACCGCTACGTTCATAAAACGAATATGTATAGTAATTGCGTAAAGCTATGCGATTTAGTCAGTGTATTTTAATGATTACTAAAATTTACCGTTAGTTAAATATTAGGCCTCGGGCCGTTACCATCTCACCTTTGAGTTAGTGCTTGGCGCCTATAGGTCAGAGCGCGGGGGCCGAACGGTAGGCCGGTACCAAGCCGCGAATGCCACGTGGCTGCCGATCTTCAGGCACCAGAGGGCGGGCCGGTCGGCGGCGAAAACGCGCGGGTCGAGCGGCGCCGAGCGTCGTGTGCGTACGGCTGCAACTGCGCCCCACACAATCACCGCTCAGTACCGGACAACGTGCACTATACCTAACCAACCCGTAAGCCGTGCTCGGAAACCGGCGGGAAAGTAACGCGAAGTATCGACCGGATCGCGTTGCATGCAGCTTTTTAAAATTTCTTTTTTTCGAGAAACCTTAACTACCGAATAAGATTTACTTAATGCTTGTAAACAATGTCCAGCAGCAACTTAGCAAGCTTAGTTACCGAGGTGAGTGGGAAGTAGGTATCGACCCTTATTTTGGCTACAGATTCTATAGCGTATAGATTACGTCGAATCAGTCCCGCCGATATTCCCTCCGTGAAACGCCGCATCACCCGCGAAAAGGATACGTAGATAGTAGCATTAGTACATTAGTATAGTAGGCGTGGCAAGGTATAATATTATTGACGTTCATTTATATCAGTATTTTTTTTGTAGACAGTATTGTAATTCTAAATCGACATCTTAAGTAGACCCTGCCTAAATAGTTCCCAATAAGATGGCTATACTTATAGTGCAGACAGGATTAGGTATGCTTAGTTGCTTACTTACAATTTATTTACAATTTGACATGTTCATACAGGTTTTGCCATTTAAGGAGGGGATAATGAAGTAATTGTGACGAATAAACAGATTTTACAGTTGAGATTCGGTGGTAATACATGCTAGTTAAGTATTTATATTTTGTCTACGAACAATATTTTCTTGTGTGCGACGAAGTCTATTCTTTGCAGTACATACGAAATAATAAACACTCAACAAAAAAGAAAAAGTCGCAGGTATAAAGAAAAATGCAGAAAGAAGGGCTCAGACAGTTTTTCGTAGTATGCTGCTACTCGCATGATATGAAATATGAATGTTTTTTTAGCAGTTGCTTTTAAAAATAACGATTTTTATGTAACACCTGCTCATGAGTAGGTATTTAGTTTAGCAGTGTGTTGTCTTTGTCTTATGTGTACTTTATGTTGAGTATTGAGTAGCGGGCAGCACAACGCTACACTATCAGTCTATCAACTATATGAATAAAAGAGGGATGGATAGTCTATCTCGCGGCGACATATTGTCGCACTAATCCTGTGCTAAGCCTACATGAAAACGATGTGGCTTCTATGACTTTCACATAAACTACAACACGCACGTCACGCACACGAGCACGTGCTGCACACGCATTTAGTGTGGTCCGGCCTTTAAGACTGACACATTTAAATAATGCTACAATTATCTAGGCATGGAATGCTGCAATCGTGAAAAATAATCCGACACGTCAGTGACACACTTGGAACGCGGCATTAGTGTTATCGCACCGCTGGCGGCTAATCGATATTCAGCTCCACAATTCAAAGTAAAAAACAGCAGTATCATGCTTTACGGAATTGGCAGTCACTGTCGGATACAAAAAAAAATCACCAACCACGGTTATAAATTCTTATTAGGTTTTGTCACTATGACTTATCATCATTCAACTTAGTACCTTCATATGTACCTTAGTACGAAATGGTGAAAGGTATGAATCACTCTCCTTCACCGTACTGTTTTAGGGTCAATCGCTTTTTTTTGTTGTTATTCTGTCACATCACCCAGGGGACAACAGTGAGATAGTTTGTTAGAGGAAAGTATCGTGCACACTCTACTATCATGATGAGTGGATGACCCACCTTGGCCTTGGAAAGGCCACATAACTGTCAAATAATTCAAACTTTTGTCAATTTGAATGCTGCTAAACTGTGATTTTAAGGGTGACCCAGAAGAACGTAACCATGGCAACGAGTGACATAAAAAAAGTGATTGACCCTTTAACAAACGAGTTGCTATAATGGAGAATTAGCTTACTCACAAACTTTAAAGTTGTATCTACTCCTGTCCTTTTCTGGATTTAGCTTAGGTTCAAACTAATGAGCAATGACATGTTTTTTAAATTTTGGCACTATGAGTTTACATCTTGACATAACCCTTGAGCACGTTAGAGAAAATGAGAAAAAAGTTAGCGAACATCTTTTTATTAACACTTTAAAAATAATCTTGCTTTACCATTTTTTACTGGTCATGTATAAAAAATAGAAAACATCAAAGAAAAAAAACTTGCAAGGGTAAAGTCGGCCGGTATACTCATTACCACTCTGTATATTGTTCCCGACAATGTTAAATTGTAAACTGAAAATTCGTAAACCATATTTATTGGAATATGAGTTCATGAATGATACAGTTAGTCACCATATATGGCCAAGTCATAAATCAGGGAGCAGTACTGACGTTTGTGAGCACCTGATTTTGTAATCCTGTTTATGATGGCGACTGTACCTACGTGTTATGACTGATAGGTACACTACGTGATTGCGATAACAATGCCATTTGGACGAGGCTGTTATTATGTATGCATTGTTGTTCTAATTGCTGCAAATCGCTATGTTGCAAAACGTTAAACATGTTAGGCTGGCCTAACCATAAAAATTAATTATGTGCAGTGCAATGCCTACGTTTTTAACGAAAAATATCTTTAGGGTCGATTGGAATAAAATATACAAAGTTAAGGGTTTCAAGAAAACAACAATCACGATAGTTTCCATTGTGTTAGGGAAGTTAGTCATAGAAACTTCAAAGCTTTGTAACACAAAAACGTGACATTAAATTTTGTTTTCATTAAAGTCTTTTTACCTATGTTACTAATTTACTTGAAAGAGTTGAATTTTTTCGCATGGACCTTTCTAGCAACTGTAATTTTTTTCTAAAATCTATCCTCCTGATAACCAATCACAAATATTTAGACGAACGAAATCAAGAATTTTGTTAGAGCTTGGATTCGAAGGAAACTAAAAATATGATACAATAACAAGCAAAGCAGAAGCAGACTGACGCAGTAAAATAAACATATCCCATGCATGTTAACAAACCACAACCAAGAATATTGGGCTATTTACATTACATATACTTAAAAATAGGTTCACTTTTCGCAGCGATAGTCAAAATACAATACCGATGTAATCATTACTTCTTTCCACCATAATAATAAGCACTTTTAAACCCTCTGTAGACAAATACATAAGTCCCGAATAATTAACAATCGTTCAACTGGTTCTATGATGGCTACGGTAGATTTATGGCCTTTTTCATAATTCGCTAATAAATATATCCGTCAGATAACATTATTATCTTTTTCCCCAGGCATATAAAAAAAAAGGATAGTTAACATTTATCAGACTGATATGTTTTATTCGGGGCGCTGGCGGCTGAACAGGCCCTTAAAGTCTTATTTTAATACCCAATCACGTATCCTATGTTATCCGTAGGGTACGACTAGATAATATGAAAATGTGCCTCCAGTATCGCTGCGAAAACCGACGTAATTTATATTTTAGTAAAGTTGCGCCATTATCGAGAATATTTTATTTATATGGAGAAACTATTATTATCTCTCGAGTTTATTTTTGAGAATGGCACAACCCTTATAGTTATGGAACAAAAAATATTACAAAGTACTGACCTGTAGCAGCAGCTGCCTCTGCGCCCTCCTCGTTCACTTCAATGAATGCTTTCTGGATCGCCTTCGACACGTAGAGGGGCTCGGTGCTGTTCAAGATCTTGGTCAGACCAGAGTTCTTCTCGTCGAAGATGGCCTTGATGCCCAGCTGCAAAGATTTGCATGATCTGATTAAATCTATTTTTTTACCATACTAGGTCAGGTTAGTATTTAGCAAATGAAATATTTTCTATTGCAGACTATTATATGCTCGATATTTAGAAGCGCTTATCGCGTTGGATCATGTAAAAAAATACAATAATAATTTGAAATGTAAGATTTGCAAGTTTAGATAAAACAAACTACTTCTAATTACATTAATTGTGTGTTACTTACAAAAGCCGCAACTAGAATTGAAGTACCTACCTATGATATTTATAACCGAATAATCATTAAAAATGTTATGACTATCAAAATAAAATCCACTCATAACAAACCAACGAAAACAGGTCTCACGGACATCTACAAAAACAAATCACTCGCGAGTACCTACAGCTGTTAAAAAATCATACCTTGGGTAACAATTCTTTAAGGTCGATCTCAGTCTCTATCTTGAACTTGGGAATGGTGACTTGCACCTTCGTCGAGATCATGTTGCTCAACTCCTGGACGAGGTCGACGCCAGTGGAAAGCTGCTTCAGGACCGCGTCGAGGCCTTCGATGTCTTTCGGCAGCACGATCACCATGCTCGCCTCGCCGCCTTCGTACGGCATCTCTAGTAGCTAGGCCAAAACATTCATATATGAAGATACTGTAATTGAAGTCAGGCAGAGGAAGCTAGAAATCGTAACTTTGACAACAACAAATTGTTTGTGCTTGATAATTAAGACGTTCTCCGAAACTTGTGGCGCTAGGCCAAAACATTCATATATGAAGATACTGTAATTGAAGTCGGGCAGAAGAAGCCGGAAATCGTAACTTTGATAACGATGAATTCTTTGTTCTCTCTCCGAAACTTGTGGCGCGTAGTGACTGTTTAGTCACTATTACGTTGAACAGTTTAATTATATATAAAAACATAACATAAAAAAATAATCAAATCTGCGCCTACTGCAAAAGAATCTTTTAATAACTTCTTTGACATTTTTAAACTCTTCTATGATCTGTGTTTCCCTAGTTTACGAGTTAAATGTTATACGACAAAGAAACCTAAATGGTTGTCACGAGGAATAAAACTCTGTTGTAAAAACAAGAGAAAAATGCTGTGGACATATAGATCAACCAAAAAACCACAGGATAAAATCAAGTACAATAATTATACCAAAAAGTTAAAATTAATCATTCAACAAACGAAAAAGAGCCAAAACAGTTATGAAATTTTAAATGCAAAAAATAAATCTAAGGCAACTTGGAAAGTTATAAATAATTCAAAAAACAGATTTCCGAAGGAAAATATTGCAGCCATTGCAGCAGATGGGCAAAAAGTATATGATGCAAAGATAATAGCGGAAAAATTTAATGACTTTTTTGTAAACCAGGTTAAAGAAAACAGTAATAAAACCGTAAATACAAGCTTATCACGTGACTATAATAAATACAATTCCCTATTTATGACACCTACAAATAGTAATGAAATTGCAAACATAATAAATGGACTTAAAAACACAACAAGCACCGGCTACGATTCAATTAATACTAAGGTAATTAAATCAGTATCACAAATTATTTCCCCAGTACTAAGTCTTATAATCAATAAATGCATAGAAGAAGGATATTTTCCTGATAAGCTAAAAGTAACAGTAATTAAACCGCTATTCAAAAAGGGCGATAAATTTGATATGAACTCGTACAGACCTATAGCGTTGTTGACAATATTCTCCAAGATCTTTGAAAAGGCAATTTATGAACGACTATACAATTATCTAGATTTTAACAGTATTTTTTGTAACGAGCAAAAAGGTTTCAGAAAAACATTATCAATTGACATGGCTATTTATGACTTCTTGAAAAATATATACACTAAAATGGATACTAGTCTACCCGTCTTTGCAATCTACATAGATATGACCAAAGCGTTTGATTATGTAGACCATAAAATATTACTGGACAAATTATATTTATATGGTATAAGAGGCAATGTGCACGATCTGATAAAATCGTACCTTACCGGTCGAACCCAATACACAAATATAACACGAATATCTCCACAATCTTATACTGAAATAGAGTACTTTTCTGATGAAAGATCAGTTAAATATGGAGTGCCCCAGGGTAGCATCTTAGGCCCTCTCCTTTTCCTCACATATATAAATGACTTGCCAGGAGCTGTCATGAATCCAATTGTTCTGTATGCAGATGATTGCACTATTTCACTTACAAATAAAACCGAAATATTTGGTAGCCTAGAATCAATAGTGCTCTGGTTAGAAAAAAACAACTTAAAGATTAACTTACAAAAAACAACAATTATGAGCTTTAGCCAAAGGAAAAATGCTAATAGTGCTGCTTTAGAATTCAAAGGTACTAATATTAATTACACACATGACACAAAATTTCTAGGACTATACATTGACGACAAAATGAATTGGATAACTCACACCGACAACCTTTGTAATAAACTTAAAAACTATGCATATAACCTGTTCATGTTAAACAAAGAGGCAAATCACACAGCAGTTATGTCTGCTTATCAAGGCTACGTTTCTTCTGCTCTTAGATACGGCATCATCTTTTGGGGAAACTCTAGCCATATCACAAAAGTTCTAAGAGCTCAAAAACGGTGCATAAGAGCCATTTGCTTATTAAAACGCACAAAGAGCTGTAGACCCTCTTTCAAAAAACTGAAACTTCTCACCGTGCCTGCTTTGTACATACTTGAGACTGCAGTTTTTGTTAAAAAGAACCCAAATCTTTTTAAACATGTCACAAGGGCACGTCACTGCGATAAACTGTACCCGGTCCCTGGTAAATCCGCTCTTTTTCAAAAGAGTATTTTCGCAATGGCTCCTAGGATCTTTAATGCGTTGCCGAAATCAATTAGGGTAACAAATGACAATATAATCTTTAAAAAAATGTTAATTGAATTTTTAAATGAGCACTGTTTTTACTCAGTAACTGAATTTCTTAATTTCAAGCCATAACTAGCATAATTTGACATATCTTGTACTTACTGTTTTGGATATTGTTGTACTCATTGACATATTTCTTTGATTGACATACATAATAATAATATTTTTTTTTTTTTTATTTGAAATTATTGTAGGTGGGTGGTTTATAATTATATTTTGTGACATTTCCGACCATAACCACTAATATTCCTTTTGTGCGCAGGCTTAAACATGTAGAATTTTGTTAATTACCTATTGTAAATATTGCATGTTACTGTACATAGTTATTGTAAATATTTTTCTTTGACATTGTAAATAATACTTCCGTTTTTCTTGATTTGCATGCCGATTCTGGCCGAATGTACTGAGACTTTTTAGATTTAAGACCTTTATTATGTACGTGCATTCTGGCAAATAAATAAGTTTGAAGTTTGAAGTTTGAAGTTAAAAATAAGGTGGGACATGTTTTGGATTATTTTGATACATGCCTATAGATTTTATACTTGAATGAACAGAACAGATGGAAGGAAATATAGAATCATGCACAAACAGTTCGCGCATTGGTAGATATCTATGTATATGTAGAGTAGAAAGGTGATCATGTCCTGTCCTAATCAGCATGACTAAATTGTTAAGGCGTTACAGCACATGTTCCCAGTTTACGTTATTATGAGCGCCAGTTCTTGTATGTAAGACGACACGTCACACCATTCTGAAAACGCAACTATTCTGTACACAGACAGAAAATATCCGCTTTCACGCGAATAGGTACATATTTAAAGAGCTGCAGGCGGTTTACCAAGAGATAGTTATAGCAAAACGTATCCGACGTAATATCCGTTCATCGTCGATATCTGATCACAAATATTGCAACTCTGTATCGGATTTGAGAAACCTAAATGTGAGAAATTGATTTGTAAAATAGAACTACCTATTCATTTTATCGAAATGTTAGCCAGGCAATATTTTTAATCCATCGAACGACAAACATGACTTAATTGCTTAAATATAAGCCATAGGATGTGTCTAGGCCTAGTGACTATACTGCTGGCCTACAAGTGAATAATTAAGCCCAAGTGCGGGTAGTTCGAAAAAACCGCGTTGATTTTCTCGCTAGTCTGCCTCCAAACACGGTGCACAGTCATGCTCGAAACGTCAGGACAACATTTAATGTAAGTTTACGCGATTTTAGAAAATATATGACAGATATATATTAGTTGTCCATTCCTTGTATGGGGAAACAGAAATTGTATCTGATGAATGTATTTATTCATGGAATGTGAAACAGGTTGTAAATCCCGTTTGTTTTTAAATATATATGTGAGTGACAAGCATTGAATTCATTTATTTTACACTTACAGAATAAAATTAGTCACAAAAATATAGTACAGTAGGTACTATAGTAGGTAGTAGTATAGTAGGTACTATATCATTTTAGAACATGTATCTGAGAGACATATTGAATCGAATATTCAGTACTTACAGCTTATAGCTATTACCATAGCATATGACCAACCCATTTTTCAACAGTATAAACATGACGTTGGTAATCATACCTTGTGACACAGCAATAGTATAGTATAACACATATAATGTATTATTCATATAAAAATCCAATTAAACAAACCTGTGCATTTAATTTTTCACTCTCTCCATATCTGAACTGTTCCTCAATATACATCATAGGAACATCCACACTGGTATCTTTTTTCACGAAAAATGGTCTATTCATAGTGTTTTGAGGCTTGAACTGATGCTTCCAGTTACCCTAAAAAAAAGGTGGTCAGGGGCCTATTTCTCGAAAGCTTGTAACTTGTAATACAAGCAGAAGTCCTTATCTAATTAATAGTATCAAAAAGAGACTTCCACTTGTATTACAAGTCACAAGCATTTGAGAAACGGGCCCCAGATTGGATAATGTACTTTTATTTTTAAATGTTGGACAAAATATTTCATAACACAAATCATTAAAACCCACCTTGAAGTAGAGAGCATTGACAAGTACAAGTCGAGTCATGGCATTAAGAGAGTCTTCAGATATGAGATCCTTGATTCTGTTATTTGTTTTAGACTCCACCTGTAATTTATTAGAATTAATAATACATATTACTCTATACATATATCCTTAGAAGCAAGCTTGCTTTGTGTTAATGAACATTTACCCAGTCATTAATAACTTTAGCTGCTGCTGCTCCATTATTGAAGTCCATCGGCTCAAAACCAGCATCAAATATTTTCACAGCATCATCTTTAAGCTTGGGCTCCAGGTCATGGCCCTGCTGCAGATACACCCTGTTGGCTACATCTAGAGTGACACCTTTGACTGATTTCAGTTTCGATGTTACTAATGAAAATGAGGAACGGATCTGAAAAAATGTTGTACTTGAAATATTTGCAAATATAATCTTATTTACATAATGTTTCTATAAGTACACAGTCATGTTTCTATGAGTACTCATTAAACATTAATAATCACAGTAATCTTATCAAATTCCTAAGATAACATAGTTGAATGAATAATTGGTGTTAAATGAGTAACAGATTACCTGCAAGAAGATCTATACAAGAAAAACAATGCTAATCCATATGACATGAAGAATCTCAAAAAATAGGAGGGTACTTCTAAAATGTGTGAAAATAAAATCTGCTGGCTGTATCAATTTGGTAATAGATCATTAAATATTGACTTCAAATTACTTAAAAGTTACTATAAAATTAAGTACTTAACCTTTCGTCTGTGGTGGAGCCAACTTCGGATTTCTTGGGCTATTTAAGTTTAAACTATAAATTTGATGGTCAATGTTACAAGTTTAAATAGTATATTTTTGACAACCACAGTCGTAAGGCTATATAAAAGACATAAACATAGTTAAATAAATACCACAAACAATTTGAATGAATTAAGCACATAATATAATACAATATTTTAATATAAAACATACTGCGTCACTATCTTGAACACCGATGGCTCCAAGCAGCTCAGGTAGAGCTGGTTCTGAGGACCCAAGTGAGAGGAGAGCCAGCAAGATCTCAGCTGATAGTGGAGAAGAAACCACACTTTTACTTTTATCTAATTCCTAAAATCAAAACCAACATGCATAATTAGGGTACACTTTTTAACAATATATACATATAACTTACTATACTACAAGTACTAGAAAAAAAAGGAATACTGTTAAATTACTTTTATTATAATATAATGCTACCATAGCTGCTATAGTCAGTATTGCATCTTTTCAAACTATTATTACTTTACAAATGTGACTCATTTGGATAATGAGAAATGTGAAATAAAGTCTTACATTACAGAACTGTAGGGAGAACTTGGCGATGGCCGAAGATACAGCAGCTGAATCCATATTAGTGGAATTGATATGGTTTGAAGCAAATATTAAAAAGAAAAACGCTGAAACAAACGCACTGATTACACAAACAGCACACACAACGAATCTACAAGCAAATGGATGCTTTTACTGATGAGAACTGTGAGTCGTTCAATAAATACACTGTGGGCTGTGCCCGGCCGGCGAAGTATGACTCATCACGGACTTGCACGAATCCAAGGTTATGTTTTTATCTACGTACTTGTACGGGTAATTATTGTACTCGTCATTATAGATTAGTTTGAATTTCTTAACACTACAATTTTAAAATGCACACGGAATCAACGTACGAAAAATAAAATATAATAATAAAGGTAATTACTCAGTAAAGAAGTTGACAACATCAGTTGAAGCGCAGACCGAGAATTGATTATCGATCGATAAGAGTAATATCAGTTATTCACGTAGGTAGTTACTTTACACTTGCGACACGATACCTAGAAAAAAATCAGCAATGTCTAAAACTACCTTCTATTTTGTAAATACAATCATTACTCCAATCATTACTAGCGTTACTATTATTATAGCTAATAATGACAATGACATTGACAGAACTCGCACATGTATTTTACAGTTTAAAGGGGCGACCACACAGCTGCATAAAAACGACCGTGAATCGAACGTAATTTTGAGCGTAATCGTATCCGTCACGTATCCGTACCACAGATCCGTACCGTTTTTAAGTGACGTGACCGACGATGACGTGCCGGGAACGAGCCGGGAACAACAAAGAATGGTCGCTCAAAAATACAAACCACAGGTTATTCATATACTTAATTTACTCTTTGAGTTATTCCCACCTAGTGGTAACAACAAAGTTTTTTTCTCAGCTGTTACCTTTACATTTTGTAGTAGTCAATATGAAAATAAAACTACACTAGGACTTAATAAATGTCGACAGTACGTACTTTACTCTTAATCTAAACGAAAATAGATATTTCACAATATTTATTTATGTTACCTTTTAACTTACGTTTATTTAATTTAACTGATATCTTACAACATACGACTATATTAAACAAGCTTACTGGGCCATTTAAAACTTGTAATGTTATACAGGCTACGTGTTGACGGCAGTAAAATACATTTGTCACCACCCCAACTCATCCCATGGGTGTCGTAAAAGTTGACTAAGGGATTTAACTAATACAAGATCGATGAAAGGAAACAGCGTCATTATAATAGACACATCGCTTGCCCAGCGTGGAGATTATGGGCATTTACGTCCTTAAGCATTTACGCGTAAGTAATAGGAGAGGTCTACGTCTAGCGGTGGACTGTAATAGGCAGATGATGCGTGAATACTATACACAATTGAATAAAAAACGTAGACTCATGTTTATAATTTCTAAACTTTGGTTACGGAACGGATACGATGTGTCTATGCGATGCTTTGTCTCTGTCACTCCAAAGAAAACGTCTTTATTTTATGTATGTTACCTATTATAACTTACTTATTTATTTCTTTTAACTTACCTCTTAAAATATAAGGGCGGTTGCGTAATCTTGTGTTTGACAGCAAAATAAAAACATACATTTTGCGAGTTTCAAATTTCGTGGTTGAGCCGTCCGTACTCCGTATCCGATCCGTAGAGCTTGCAATAAAAACGGCACGGATACGATGCGTCACTGCGATTCTGAGAGCCTACCTCGAAACACGAACGAAGTATTGCCTCTCTCTCGCACTAGTAAATTCGAAAGTAAGTGTGACACACGGCCACACGTCGATCGTGGTTCGCGGTAGGCCTTCTGTCTGTAGTGTCTGTACCGTCACCGTTTTAAGCATTGGTATGGCTTGACCTTTATCGCGCGAACTTTAAACCCGAGGGGCCGCACATAGTGTGCCACTAAGAGGGATAGACATAGTCACTTACTACTAAGACGAAAGTGCCACACAGGCACTTAGTGACGTATTCAACGCATTTGTCTGGCACTTACATTTAGCATCTAATGCACACACACACAAAAAATAGTGGCACAGTGATAAGGACGGACGATTATCGTTCCTTTTCACTTCCACTAGTAAAAAGTTTCATAAGACCATCCCTTTCGTTCTTGCTATTATTATAACGTTGTCAAATCCATATTAATCCTACATTCATGTTTAAAATAGTGAAAAGTCGGCCTCTTAGCATGGGAGCGGGATAGAAGGACTCAAAGGATGTGGTTTAGAATTAAGCGTTTGAAGTGTACGGCCCTAATAATTAACAATACCTATTTAATGTGATTCGGAATTAGATACTGAGAAAAATCGTAAACAATTTTAGTGGTTATCTGATTTCCATATTTAGAGAAATAGGCCCAAGGACTTCCATTTTGTATTAAAAGTTCCGAGCCGTTAATATAGGTCCCAGGAATTCTTAGCTTTCTTCAAGTAGTCCAGCAGGACTAGAAAAACTGGCAAAAACACACTTATTGGAGCACCAATAAGTGTGTTTTTGCCAGTTTTTCTTTTCAATCAGATCTCCTCTCAGGTACATAGAGAAGTGAAATAAAAGAGATAGCTTTAAAATCAAATCACATTTAATATTTGTGTGTATAATATGTAACTAATCTAAAGTCAATTTCAAATATACTATATAGTAAGAGATGTTATGTCACAATAGCACTTTCATTTTCCTAATGATATATTATTCTATGTGTTGTCTTTGATAAATGGACAAAATATTTTATTACATTTAACAATACTAAAATACAAAACTAATTGATTTCTAACAACTATATGAAGAGTACTAAACACATACTTTTAAGCAGGGATTGAAACCATTTTTAAGAAAAACCTTTAAACACCTGTTTTTAGTATTCAATATTTTACGTAATTAACATCATATTTTAAATTACTCCATTAATAAAGAATTTATATACTGAAGAATGAAAAGGGAGCAATTCTTTTGTACCCAGAAAATACCGGTATCCAATCCCAGCTTTTAAGATGACAACTCAAAAATAGTGGGCAATATTTAAGTAATTATAAGCTAATAAAATTCTAAACATAACACTTACAAACATATTTTGAGGTTAACTTATATTAATCCCATTTAGATTTCTTCTTTTCAAATATTTCTTTCCCATCCTTGTCGACTGCTGCATAGTAACCTAATGATTCATATTTTTGCCTCATGTATGCTATGTAACCTAATGTAAGGCCAAAACAAGTGAGGCCCAAGCTCATGATTACAATATTCTGAAAATTAAGAAAGGAATTAATTAATTTCTTTATGCCAGTAAATATTAACATTAGTAGATTCATACAAAACAAAATCAATAAAACCAGTCTAAAA
Organism: Thaumatotibia leucotreta; assembly: GCA_025490895.1. Classification (NCBI taxonomy): domain Eukaryota; kingdom Metazoa; phylum Arthropoda; class Insecta; order Lepidoptera; family Tortricidae; genus Thaumatotibia; species Thaumatotibia leucotreta. The sequence continues at coordinate 73,281 of JALPQI010002293.1, forward strand.
ACTCGTATAAATATACTACCCTAAATAAATGTTTAATTAATGTATATTATATTATTTTACACTATTCATAACATACGCTACACTTACTGGTTTCGCATAAAGTTCAAAATTAACAACTCTGAATGCTGTTGTTGATCTCATGGAGCGGATTCCGTCTCCAGGTTTGTCAACATCAGGTTTTTCCTTACTAGACATTATGAAAATGGAAGGTGTGTGGTATTAACTTTTATGCTAATAACCACAATATTAAATATAAATAAGTATAATAACTAAAGATTTTAAAGGTTATATCATTTTTTCCTTCTACACTTTTGAGACATTCACATGACATAATATGACATTTTTATTTAACGACATTACTGATTGACAGTTGACAGTGACATTCTAATACTAGAATAGGTAAAAAAAAATGGTTGTAAATTTGGTATAAAGCATTATACAGACAGAAGTGAAACTCGACATGAAAAATTAACAATCAAATAAAAATGCAGTTAATTAAAAATATATTTGGTGACGATATAAATTGAACTAGATTGGTTCCAGAATGTAAAACAGGACTAGGTCGATTTATGTCACATGTTTATTGCTCATCTCATTGGCATAAAAGTGTGATCGTAGAAGAGGCATTTCACTCTCCACATATACCAGCACAGACTTAGTTCATTAGTCCGCTATGATCCGCTATCAATCAAAGAATATAATACTCTAAAGACTTTGAGGATTTAGTATGGGGAGACGGTATCGCTATAACTTTCCTAACAAAACATTCTGCCAATTTCCGAGGGGGACGAGGTAGCACACATGTAAACGATCTAACTACAAATGCATTTCTTTTTCTCGTTACTACTCACGCACACTTAAACAATACCACAACACTAAGTTAAATTATCACACTAATACTGTAAAATTTCTATGCGGACACAATTTCAAACTATCGACGTAGGTGTAATCGAACCGATTAATATGGCTTTCAAGTGTCTGAAGATTATCGTATCGATATATTTTTCTCAACGTCATAGATTGACGTGCACCTTGGTACTATATATTGTTGTTTTGAGTATTTAAATAAAATTAAACAGACAATTAGTAACAGTTATTAATTAATCAACCAATTTTAATACTAAACCGCCTGAATGTCTTGCCATTAACCTACTTCAATTGATTATGTTTTCGTTTATCGCGATTTTTGACTACAAAGGCTGTAACTGTAAGGAAAGTCTCGATCAATCACGTGCATTTCGAAATCCGTAAATCAATTATAATATTTAATAAATAATATTAATTAGCGGTTGTGAAAGAAATCAATGTATGTCCATACGAGTGTACATACGAGTATTATTTATTTTGTTGTAGTAAGAAAGTTTTAGTTAGCTGGGGTAAAACTCACTGAGGCTTAATTGTGAATACTCGTAAGGATACAATTTGAATACAATTGCGTAGGTACAAGGTGCGTAGGTGCGTATACATACAAGTTTTTGCAATAAGGCCGGTGATATTGATATTCCTTAGTAATATTTTAGTAAGTACCTAAATACAATTTATAATATAGGTCTAACTAGCGTTAAGTAGCACTTGTAAAAATGAAGTTATTGAATTCGATAAGACTGTGTTTTTATTTACTTACTGTGAGAACACTAATATACGTAAACACAAGTGTCCGTATCTCGACATTTTATACCTACTCTCGACATTGTGTCATAAAGAGTAACGTTCACATCACTATGTATTTTCGCGCGTAATACGTATTCCAAATAAGCGCAATAAATATTCAACCTTATTGGCTTACATAATAAGCTTAACATTAGACCAAGGCAGAGTCTTCTGTCTTACTTGATTCACTAAGTCTGATATTTCCTACAAAATTTAAAGATGGGTAGACCTTATTAACCTTAAATACGAGAATACAATAAATGTCAAACTTTCTCCATCAGTCAAAAATGAAAATACGAATTGTGTGCGATATTTTTGAAACCGATTTTGCTATCGATTCCCTGGTACTTGATTTTCTTGAACAATTTTATGTAATAAAATGTTGTAATATAAACAAATAAAGGCAAGATATGAAATGGTATCGCATAGTTGGTATACATGATGTATTTGAACGAGTTTTGAATCCATACATAGCACATACAGGCATTTTGACGGAGCTTGTTACGGGTACATAACGATTACAAGACTGCGAAGAATCGATTAATGAAATAGTTTTTATAAACAGGTTTGGTCAATGTACAAATTCTTGGCCAAAGTTTTTGGCAGAGGGGAAACGATATGAAGCCGACTCCATTACTAAATCCTCAAAGTCTAAAGAGTATCATCTGCTATAAATCATATCATCTTGTCGTAAGTGTAGATATGACTTAATATCTACTACTTTGGGTCTATCTATAAATCTATGGTAGTTTGAAAATGACGCCAAGATGGCAGACAAGCGAATGTAACACTATGGTTGTTGAGGATTGTCAAAAAAGGTTCAGATTTTAATATTACTGCCATAAAATGTTACTTATCGTTGCCTAAACTACATTTGAATTCTATATTTATTGTTTTGGAGTTGATTGAAATCAAAGTTTGAGTGAAAATGGAGTCCGATTCAGCGCTACACGATGAGGTTCACGATGGCGCGGAAGACTCTCCCTTGGAGGAAGCTCAAGCAACAGACGCGAATGCCGACTTCTCTGAAGACAATGTAACTAGCCAAGATTCGGAAGCGGCCACCACTGAAGAATCTGGTATGAAAGATTAATGTTTCTTAGGTACTAATGCTGGCGCCCATTTCGCAACACCAGACCAGTAGCCATTCCTTAAATCGGCTTGTTACTTTTATCGTAAATGTACTTAATGTGATGTATATCTGCTTTTCTAATTGGTCCATTAATGCGACATGTAACGTAATAGTATATGGTGGAATATGTAAGGATCTGATTTTGTTTGACCTATTAAATAATATTAATATTTGGTAACCTCATTTTCTGTGTAAAGAAGTTCACAATTTGTCTGTAAAATTCAATGAATTAAGCTGTATGTAAAATTCATAATTTTGGTAATTTGTAGCTACAAATGGTGCAGCTCCAACTAGCAGTAGTGATGCCCTGGAAGAGCCCGAGTCTGCTGCTGGTGAAGCAGAAGATGAAATTCAAGAAAATGATGAAGGTAATGAGGGTTGACAGAATGGACATTGGACTCATTGGTTGATCTTTGAGATAATTATTTTGAATATATGTAACATTTTTTTTTATAGCGAGTGCTGAGGCAGAACCAGAGGAAATGGATATTGATGATACAGCAACTGGAACTGTAACAGATGGACCTGTTTATATCGGAGACAACTGCTTGTCTACACCTGTGAGTAAAGCATGCACAAATTTAGGTTTAAAGTATATTACAATGTAAATATTTCTACATATACCTTATACATATGAGACAGGCACAGCCTAGTGTAGGAACCAGAGTCACTCAATGTTTGTATCTGTGTGCATAATAATTGTGTGAATAAATTGTTATTATTATGAATTTAAAGAGAGTTTACATCTCTTGTTATTATTATTATTTTTGAATTTATGTAAAACAGATCATTTTCGTTTTTTTTAATTAATGTTAGCTACATAGTTATTTGAAAAAACTAAGTTGCGCTGAGTTCTTACTAGTTTAGGGTCAGTGTGTAGGGATAGAACTGGAAGTAGTTTTTATTTCATAAATGTTTGTTGTGATTCCAAAGTGCTTGTTGCTATCCATACTGGAATAAAGAATTGTTTAACTTTGTACATATGTCTAATAATAAATTAGGTTACAATGAATGTTTCATGATAACATAATTTTATAACAACAGTTGTTTTTACTACTGTCTCAAATTATTGAACATTTTATTTGTGCCAAAAAACAGGAGGTTTTGGCTTATCAGTTTTAATTGAATATCCAATAATGTACTTTACACTGCATGTACATAATGACCCAAAGTATCTTTGTAGTCTGTTTTGTGAAAAAGAAAACAGCAGCATATACAAGGTGCCCGTGAGGAAAGGGAAAAATTTTAACAGCATATTCCTGAGACTAAAAGAAGCAAAAAATGTTAAGTGAGTTTTGGTAAAATTTGCAAAAAAAATTTTTTTTTAGTTTTTTTTTGATGTTTTGAATGCCTCAATACACAAAAAAAGGATTTTATTAATGAAACTATCGCAAAAAATGCACTTTAAAGGTTTTTTTTTATTTGCTAGGTAATTAAAGATTTTGTTTGTTCATTTGATGTCTGTCAATTAAGTGTGACAGGACCAAGACAACATGATAACAAAATCGTTTCCTAAAATGCGTTTATCATAGCGTAACGGGCTAAAACAGTTTTAGGAAAAAATATAATTTTCTCTTAAAATAGACTCAATCCAGAAAACTTCATAAGACATTTTTAACTTCAAATTTGGTCAGAAATCCGCTGTTTATTTTTTCCCCTTCCTCATGGGCACAGTGTATGATGATTGTTACACCTAAAATGACTATTACAGGCTGCAACAGATGATGGCTCACCTCAAGATGAAGATCATCAAATGGACACCCTCAAAGACCAAGGCGCCAGTGAGCTTGAGGGAGCCGAGGCTCAAGAGGAGTCCCCTGATCAGTCAATAAGCTCTGCTACCCCCATTGAAGGTGGAGTTGGGGATGGGGATGGTGATGGAGATGCCGATGCTGCACAAATGGTGCAAGATGGTTAGTCATAACATACATTTATCTAAAAGCTTAATGTAGGTCTCAACTATGCTGGAATCATTATGCAGCTTATTTTTTTAATAGTTATAATGTAACTGCTGGGCAAAGACCTCTCCCTGTAATCTCCACTTTATTAGACCCATCATTTATTGATGCATTCCTAAAGCAAAGCTTAAAAATTTAATATGCTTTTGACAATTGAGCTTGAAAAAGTATGAACAATTGAACATGGGATGTTTTTATTTTATTTTGAATACACAGGTTATATTTTTCTAATAATAATAAAAAACATGCCATGTTGATTTTCTTTTTCATGATATGCAATATAATTAAATAAAACCTTTAAAAAGGTTACAAAATATTTACCCCCTTATTCATAAACGTTTGCTAACTTAACAAGCCGCTAATAATTGTTTGTCCCTTTCGGTCTTAACAATGTGTCCGTAAGAGCAAAAGGGACAAACAATTATTAGCGGCTTGTTAAGCTAGCAAACGTTTATGAATAAGGAGGTTAGACTTTACATTAGAACCGCGCTAAGAAATCAGATATTCATAAATAATATAAATATATTTTTGAAGTTGAGTTTGATAGCCAATTATCTAACCTAACTTATCTGAATATGTCAAACACCATGTTTATAATTCAATATGTCAAACAGTTTAAAATGATATTAAATTGAACTGTTTTACAAACAGATATTGTAAAGGTAGGTTAATATGGTACCCAGAGGGTATGGTGGTATGGTATGGTAGGTCTTAACATCTTGAGGTGCCTTTGCTACCAGAAAGGTTAATAATGATGTTTTTGTCATAGTCATAGCTAACTTAGTATAAAAAAGATCACATTGTTCCAGTGAGGCATTTGGCTGCTCATGAACAACTAAATATTCATTCCATTGTTGTAGATGAGTCAAGCACTATGGATGAAGATATGGGAGCTTGTGAAGGTGTTGCCAGCAGTGATGATGTAAATGATATTAGCAGCGCTGCTCAGGATGCGTTGAGCACAGGAATAAGGTAAATCAAATGTGTTTTTTTTTAATATGTGGTCAGTATTACCAGTGGACACATCATATTAAAATGCTCATCATAAAATATATACAAAATGCAGTAAATGGGTCAATCACCTTTTTTTGTCATTCATTGCTATGTTACATTCTCCTGTGTCACTCCCAAAATCAGTTTAATAGCATTACGTTGACCAAACCGATTTTTCTCACAGTTTTAACATTGATTCATAATGAAATATTGTTTTTATTAGTTCAAGTACTGCTGAAGGGGGATCGGATATTACAAGCAGTGGCCAGACAGAGGCGGCACTTATATCCTCAACTGCTAATGGACCAGCTGGCCTACTTCACTCTTTCTCCATTGCGGCCCAACAAGCCCATGCAAATGAGTATGTATTAAAATGATCACCTTCATAATTATTTTCCCAAACTTTAATTTCCTGCAGACTCATTGTTGAGTGTAAAATAAGAGATCACATATATAATGTTATCTTATATAAAAATATCCCTTCTTCTTATATACTTGTGGATTATTCCGTAATGCAGTCAACAAAGTTAAAATAGCCATGATGTTGTCCAACCTTCTTTAGAAGAGGAACCAGAAGAAGAAGATAAAAATATCCCATCTTAACGTGTGACCATGCATTTCCTCCTCACCTTCATGAAGTCTATCTATTAAGCATAGATAGACTTCATGACTTTTTACCCAATATTGGTACAACTAATATTTTCGTGAGAACTAATATTTAGAACTGTGAACCAGCATAACCTCAAAACCAATTGGCCCATTCTGCTCAATATCAGGCAGGGCTGACAATTTGTTTTCGTAGATCAGGGATCGAATCTTTTTCCAATTTATAATAAGAATGGCACAATCCCTAGTAATAAAAAAAAACATTGTTTAAGTATATTGATTTTTCAACTGTACATGAGCTTGCATGAGTTGCCTAGATCAAATATCTATTTAAAAAAAGGGCATTTAAAAACCTACGCGATTTCTATTTATTTACATAGTAGTCAACTTCGAATTATCTTCTCTTATAATAAACGTACACCAATGTATATATAAGTATTGAACGGCAACTCGAAGCAACTGTTCGAAAGTAGGTCACGCTGAAAATTCTAGCTATAAATTCAATTTCCTGTGTTCAGTATGCTAACAGCGAAGTTGTAGTGCATATTGATTTCCTCTAAATTTAGATGAGAGCCTGTCTGGCTAGCGCGGCGAAATTAACTTAATCAGGCCACTGTTGTGTTTGTTGGATGCTGCGGAATAAGATATGCAAACCAAATTCAGTAATATTTTTACTTATTCGGTTTTATTGTTTTTAACAAAATATTGGTTTGAGATTAGATTTATGTAATACTGAGAGGAAAATAAAATAACACACGTAATGACTTACGGTTTTCTTATTAGAATCTTTACTAATACAGAAGTTTTGTGGGGAAATCTAACTATTTTATTTTAATAAATATTCTGATTTGTGTTTTTTAAGTAGTCACACTACTATTGTTGACTAGTATAAACAGCTGTAATGCCTTGTATGTTTATCAATAAAACTGTTAGGATTGCTATAGTTGTTAGTAATTCATTTCAGAGTGAACAATAGATCTTGATATATTGACCGCTGCGAATTCATACGCCGATAATGATTTTTGCTGAACAACACTATGTAAAGAGCCAAGCTTTAATTTGTATTGCTGGGGCGAATGACTTGACAAAAGATGTTCTTAACTAATAAGTATAAGGCCTTAGTGCCAAACGTCGAGGGGAGCGTCGTGCGGGCGTGATACGGTGCGTTGAGCGTCACAGGGATTTGAGTGGCGTGTACTCAGGCCGCTTGCATACATTCAACATGGACGCCAAGGCCCACGCTCCACCTGGTCGTTAATTTTAATCGAGCATCGAGGACATGTTCAAATAAAAATATGTTCACAACTACTAAAATTGCATTATGCAATACATGTTATGCCGCGGGACGACATCGGCATCAATATTGTTCTCAAAATAAGTATTATAGGCTTCAAATATTATGTTGTTAAATGTAAAACTTGTGCAATTTTGCGAATGATTTGCTCTCTTGTATTTTAAACTTAAGAATCTTACTTATTTAATCAAATAACATTTAAAAAAATGTGACGCTTTCAAGCTATGTCTAAAATGTTTTACTTTTATAATGTTTCAATTATGTAAATAAAGTTTGCTAACGACTGAGAACAGTAAATTTTGTGTTAAAAACGGCACATTATGTCGATTTATACGCACAACGCGCAGAAACGTAAACAAGCTTTTAACACAAAACATAATCCAGGTTCGGCGATGCGGACACATCGGAGATGGAGGGCGCGGCGGATACGATGCCGTCGGTCAGCGAGTCCATGCCCTTGTTGACTATGGCCTCGAATGGTGCAGCATTGCTCTCTCCAAGTTTGTTGCAAGGTAAACCATGATACTTATGTAGTTTTTTTCTTCTTTAATCCTTAACTTGTTGACTATGGCCTCGAATGGTGCAGCATTGCTCTCTCCAAGTTTGATGCAAGGTAAACCATGATACTTATGTAGTTTTTTTCTTCTTTAATCCTTAACTTGTTGACTATGGCCTCGAATGGTGCAGCATTGCTCTCTCCAAGTTTGATGCAAGGTAAACCATGATACTTGTGTAGTTTTTTTCTTCTTTAATCCTTAACTTGTTGACTATGGCCTCGAATGGTGCAGCATTGCTCTCTCCAAGTTTGATGCAAGGTAAACCATGATACTTGTGTAGTTTTTTCTTCTTTAATCCTTAACTTAAAGCACTCGTGAGTGGTATTGACGGGTTCATCGTCATCATCATCAGATAGTCCACTGCTGGCCGTATGCCTCTCCTATTAACTATGCGTATAATCGAATTAGGTGGTAAATACCCATAATCGCCACGCTGGGCAAGCGGATTGGCGATCGCAGTAATGTGTCCACTATGATGACGCTGCTGCCCATCATCAAACTTTTATCAAATAATGAGGAGTTGGGGTGGTGACAAATGTATTCTTATTGCCGTCACCACACGGAGCATTCTTATTGCCGTCACCACACGGACCGGACGGGTTAGAGGGATTTATTATTCATAATTCCTTGCCTGTAATAGTAACTAAATGGCTATTAAGTTAAAGAATAATTCAAGGACATATGTACTGTGCGTACTGAAAGGTAACCTAATGGTGCAGCAAATGGTGTTTCGTATTGTAATAATTGTGGTTACACATTGTGGTTCGTACAAAACTCTCGTATGGGTTGTCTATCATGTTGTGCACCGACATAGTGGAGCCCAATAACGGCTCGGTCATGGACTCGCACGCATCGCGGCGCGGCAAGCGTTTTATATGTCCGTTGTGCGGTCGATACGAGGGAAGCGCGATGGTTAGTTGTGATCACACGGAATGATTAGAAAAGACGCTTGTGCTCTGCCTGTATCCAGCAGCGAGATACGTTTTCTCAAACTTGCAATGAAAAGGTTACATAACTCGTTGCAGTAATGTACTATTTCATCACACTTGCTGTCTAAGCGCGCCATTGCTTGCATGAGTAGCGGGAGTGATAGAAAAGTGAAATTCCCTAGGGAGTAATAGAAATGTCAGTGCGTCATAGAATAATATTTTGTATTAAAACTTATTTTTTTGTCCGCAAGTGTGATGAAAAACATTGTATGCTTCACGGTCGGTAAGCGGAATACAAACACTAGTCATTAAAAGCCCTCCGTCTACGGCGTCGGGCTTCTAACAATCTCGTTAGTAATACCGTACTTACCTCCCTAGAATCCCTAGATGCACAATGTAGTAATAGGGATGATGACTGTAGTTAAAATAAATTATTTAACGTTATGCACGACATAATATACTACACGACTAGCTCGATTTGTGTAAAAGATGTCTAAGAATATTTATTATTATTATTATTTGTTTGTCTTTGCCATATCTCGGGACCATGGGGTCCCGGGCCTTTGGGAGGCATGCGTGGGGCCGAAGCCAACAGCGCAGAGGCCCTATAAGACAATTAATATAAAGCAAAGGATACACGTGGCGGATACCATCCCCGAGCGCACAATATGATACGTCCGGAGATGGTCCCCGCCAGGTGCAAAGACTATTGCAGTGCAGCACTGTGACTGCGATGGAAACTAAGGTCTTGGGCTATGGTTGGTATAATGGATGGACTGGATACTGGGTTATGGGAGGAGACTAGCGGACACCTGCCGTGACAATCAGTCTCAAAATTGTAAAAAGGCAGGTGGTGACCCGCCAACTCATTTAGTGGGCCCTACAAACGGCCGCACGCACAGTGCGACAATAGCGCAACACTTCAGAGCGGCTTTGAGGTTGTCGAGAGGTGAGACTGCGGTAGCCAGATCCCGGTAATCCGTTCAAGGGCCGCCGGCGTTATGACATTTTACACTTCCAACCTGGAGCATAGGTCCCGCTCTTGCGAATCCACTCTGGCCGGCCGGTCAAGGCAAGCACAGAGGCGAGGGCCATATAAAAGAGCCCTCTGGAATAGGGGTCCGCGGTGTCGCCACTCACCGTCAGCTCGCCACAAGCTGCCCCCGCGGGGTTATTATTATTATTATTAATACACGAAGAAATTATTACTAAGACGTAGATTGCAGTAATTTTTGTACAGAACTTCTATTTAATAAATTGAAAAGAACTTAAAAGAGTAGGTCATTTGGCAGTACTCAAACGTGACGTCACTTTTGAGTATTTCATATAAAATTCCATAGTGGTGATCGTTTTGACAGTTCGAAAAAAGATGCTGATTTGACTTGCCAGTCATCATGCCTATTGTATACAGGTGAAGAAGGCGGTGCGGGTGTGTCATCGTCGCAGGCGGAGAGCGCGGCAGCAGGCGGCGAGGGCGAAGGTGCGGTGAGCAGTTCCGGCGCCAACAACGGCACGCCACCGCTGCGGCCGGCCGACGCGGCTCACGCGCTTGCCACGCTCGCTAGCGCCGCGCTCCATCACCACGAACAGGTGCGATAGCCCAGAAATATATGGGTCAATCACTTTTTCTTTGTTGTTATTCTGTCACATCACCCAGGGGACAACAGTGGTATAGTTTGTTAGAAGAAACTATCATGCACACTCTACTATCATGATGAGTGGATGACCCACCTTGGAAAGGCCACATAACTGTCAAAAAATTCAAACTTTTGTCAATTTGAATGCTGCTAAACTG
>JALPQI010002294.1:0-103383 GCA_025490895.1 Thaumatotibia leucotreta
CCCCAACTGTTTACAAAATTCAGATGCATGGATCTATTGTTATGAAGCATGCCCTTCTCCCCATAGGAAATTTATCGGAAGAAGCCGCAGAAGCCAGGAACAAGCACTTCGGAGAATTCAGGAATAGCTTTCAAGAAAATTTTCTAGGGAGCAGTGTTACTGAGACGTTTTCAATCGGCTGTTACTTACTTCCGATCCACTTCTCAATAGCATCAGGCCTAAGCCACCGAAAATATTAAAACCTTTTAGCTCTGCTGCCAGAAATATGATGCTTGCCCCAGATATAGACACTAATGCTATATCGGATGATGATGATCTGACATTATATTTTGAGTAACGATCGGACGCATCATCTGAGTAAGAAAAACCATACATTTTGTTAATAGTTAATGTGTAAATACCTATGCAAAATTAATTTGACTTCCCCAATCAGGCCGCCAAGGTGTAAAAGCGGTCCAAAATAATTTCTTTTAATATAAAAGTCATATTTAAGTAGAATGTGCGAAAAAACGTAAAGAAATAATTATGGCCAGCTTTTTGAGTCAAATACCCCTGTGTGAGGCGTGTTCAAATGTCTTTGAGCGCTCTGGACGCTACGAATACGATATATCTGATGGCGCCTGACCTTTCACTTGTGGTGCAATAAAGAGTAGTATGTATTATATACTCTGTGTAACTTGTGTAAGTGTATTAATCTGTAAACCCAAGATAAGTAGGTACCTGAAGGGCGTTTCTGCACTATACTAAATTTTACCGTCCGGTAGTCCGGTTTTTTGCGGTCCGATATGCCACGCCATTAAATGTATATAGTAGCTTATGCACTATACGTAATTTTACCGTCCGACATTTTACTTTTCCCCATTCCGGACAGTATTTTTCCGATCCGAGATGACAGCTATGAAAAACGTGTTAATGCTTGTGCACTGCGTCCGGAATCGCACTGACTTTTACCGTCCCCGATAGTCCGATTTTACAAGACGGACAAGTGCACAAGCCAATCATCCGTTTTTTTCATGCTACTATGCCGCACCTCCGAGTAAAAAGACGGACAAGTGCACAAGCCAATCATGCGTTTTTTTCATGCCATATCGGACCATGAAAACTCGTTCTTCCGGACAGTAAAATTCATTGTGGTGCACAATCGCCCAAAGTAATGTGAAATTTTTGATTGATGTCATTCAGTTGCATTTGTTATTGGGTCACACTTCTGTGACTGAAAAATGATACACTCTAATACAAGGGGGCAAAGTTGTTGTTTAACTGCCGTGCCAATATTGAGACATGAGGAAGCGAAGGATTACAAAATTGAACCACGAGCGTAGCGAGCGGTTCAAAAACTGGAATCTTGAGCATTGCAAAGGTCTCAAGGCACGAGAGTTGAACAAACTTTGCCGCCAAGTGTAATACAACTTTTTTCCCCTCACTATTGTGAGGAAATATGATTACAAATCTCATCCAAATGTAAATTAACTTAAAGAAACTATTTAAAACTCAATGTCGATACGTATCGTAGAGTAGAGTTACTCCTGGTACTTAAATATAGCCAATGGCTTACAAAGTCACTAATGAGAATTGACAAATTTAACATGTGAGCTCCTATTGTGCATAGGAATTAGAGCATGTGGGCCATAGAAATTAGAGAATGGTCAAATTGCTTAGTCGGTCCGAAAGTTCTGTCATTAAAGTTTTGACGTCAAGAAAGCTAACAGGTACTATTAAATATATAACTCTATATATGGATTTAAAGGTTTTTTTTAATAGTGATTGCCTTTCAATACCTTTTCAGGAAAATCATTGTTTTGTTTTCGCACAAAGCCTCGTACCTAATATGTGAAAAAAGGTATGAAAAAAACACGTCAAAAATACGCGACCGATTCTAGCAATTTTAGCCCGTATTTATTTTAATTTTGTGTTCTATGGCTTTTTCGTAGCAAATCATGATAGCATGGTCTATCACCTTTATTTTGATGTACAAGAGTCAACTGGTTTTTAACCTTAAATAGCTATTTTACGTGATTTACCAAATGCCTTTATTTCGTGATACTCAAATTTACGTGTTTTTAAACGAAATAGTAAAATAGGAAATTTTCTAGATATGACCATCTGAAATACGAGCTTCTTGTAAATCTACATTCTAGCTTTAAAAGATGTCCTATTACAGAGGTTATATAAAAACCAAAATGATTAGATACTTCTACAATATTGGTTTTCTATCAGTTTTGTGAAGCATGTTTTCACAAATTGCCCATGTGCTGACTATGGTCGATAATCTCAAGTTTAAAAGGAATGGCACAAAATGTGAATATTCATTTCAAAAAAATTATAACGCAATTTCATCACCATAAAATAAGCTTTCAAAATATGTTTACGTTTTTTGTATTCGTTCTTTTTACAATGTTTTACAAGACAAAATCATTATGACGGACTTAAGGACCAACTAGGTACTTTATTCACATGTTGATAAAAAGGGTTTTTATCCCCTCGTATTAAAGAATAAACGAGAACATTACAAGCGAGGGGAAAAAATTATTTGAACCCCTTACCAATTCTTTAAGCCTGCCAGCCAAATTAGCTTGTTTCCGCTCCGCCAAGAGATCCTCCAACCGTCCCGGAGTGCTCACTACGATGTGAGCTCCTTCCTGCAGACTGGCTATGTCCAGGTCTACGGAACGGCCGCCGACAAGCAGGCAGCGGGTGAACTGAGACAGCTCTGGCTCTTCAAGGAATATCTCTATGACCTAAAATATAATATTAATCTTGATTATCATTGTGCAATGTCTCTTAGGTGCAAAGAGTATTAAAAACTATACAACACACTACACATGCCATAATAAGTAATCAAATGAGACTGTCAAACTGAGCAACAGAGTTCTAATTGATACTGATTGTGTATACAAGTCATTTTAGAAATAAAATATGTGATACCATAATTATGTGCCTAAGGGTTAAAACAAGTATCGGAAATTGGGTTTTTGCTGCATGTAGTTTACTTACTTGTGTATGATTAAATACATAATAGTAATGAAATTCACAGGCTTTTCATGGATTCATACAGCAATTCAGTTGATATTTGTGGAATAAGCATATTTTTTTGGTAATTATGGCTTTCTTAAACAACAATTATATCTTAGATTTGATTAAATCCCAATAACAAAATGTCATAAGCAGAGGGAATGGTATTTCAAATATTTAAAATTATTAATATGGCAAGAATGTCACTAACTTTATGCTCTTCGTATTTATTTCACTCAATTGTACATACAACACAAGCAATAAAGAGAACAGACTATCTAAATATTTTACCTTTAAAATCTGTGTAGCGAGCTCCCTCGTTGGCGCTATAATCACGCCGTAAACAAAGTCTTTACGCAACGGTGCCTCCTTCTGCTTCTTCAGAAGCATCTCCAGCAGCGGTACCACGAACGCCAGCGTCTTGCCGGACCCCGTCACAGCCTCCGCGACCACATCCTTGCACGACAAGATCAGAGGAATCACAGCGGCCTGAATTGGTGTCATAGACTTGAAACCCTGCTTCTTTATACAGTTCAACACGGGCGTCGACAGCCCAGGCTGCACTTTTGACCAGTCTTTATTCACCATTTTGGTTATTTACATTGAAATCGGGGGAAAAAACAAACACTAATCGTAATGATACAGCATGCCATGTGCATTTGACATCTGCATCTGACAGTTGACTGGCACAGCTGATTTTGACGTTTACAGTGTTACAAACTGCAAAAAATTGGCAAAATTTTAAATTTCATCGATTATAATTATAAGATTTATAAGGATTCATAAAATGTAGCTATAATTATGCAATTATAGAAATAAATTATGATTTTAGCAGTAAAAGTATCGTCACCATCAGTAAAACCTATTGAAACTATTGAAAGCCATCAAGGACTTTACCGCAAAGTTTTTTCGGTACTTGTTACGACGTTCTGAATCCATTTATGAAGGGAACGTAATATATTAGCGCGCCATTTATTTGAAGAGTTTGGAACAGCAAAGTCGTGAATGGTATTACAATACTATTTCTACTTAGTACCATTCAAGAATTTTATTATTCGTGAATAAAAGGCCAAGATTTATTTAATTAAATACGTCAGAGTTGACATAATTTAATTTATTGTGGTATTCGAATTTATTGAAATCAATATGGCGCATGTTGATTTGACATATTGACAGCTTTGTTTTGTCTTTGTAATACGTTGTAATGTTTCTTTTACATATCCAATTAAAGAACAATAAAATTTAATAATGACGAGACCGTTCGGTAATAGTGACAAACGATTTTCAATTGACGACGCCTTTGAAGAAGAGACAGACGAAGCTATAAAAGTGTATGGCGCTACGGGCGACAGGTCGCCGTACCAGAATAATAAATTTAAGAATGGAAGTGAATATTTGTCCAGGTAATTATTTACTGCGCTATTGTACTTTAATACGGCAGCTGTGTATTACATTTGTGTATAATCCGGGAGTTTATTTGTACCATACGGTGGCGATCTTGACCTTTCCGTGAGTCAGACTGGCCTTAATGGGGCAAAAGGCATTTGAACTGGTCTGACCGCACCAGCCGTTACTCGCGGCCCGCAGACCTACTTCACACATCAGTATACGCTAATTATTGCTAATCTAAGTAGTTCAATGACCACTATTTCCTTGTAGACAGGACTTTTGTTATGAGAAAGTTGTTTTGTTATTTAGGTATATTACTCATTGTCCAGCTGGCCATAAAATTTATGTTTTTATTACTCAGCGTGACAGTCATTGTAAGACAATGGGATCATAAGATTGTGTTTTTTGACTTGCCTTGTTTAAACAGTTAGGTAAGCCTTGTAGACACTTTCTAGATAAGTATGTGTGCATAGCTTATTGCAACATTGATGTAATAAATTTATATCATTTTCAAACAATGTGGATGAGCTAACATAATCCACTTAACTGATAGAAAATGTCTATTTGTTTAACCTGTAAAGCAGCATTTTGAGATATTGTCAGGGATAATTCAATACGGCATATCTAACACATCATGTCAATAAGATTCTTATTTCAAACATACTTCTATGGAATCTAATCTTTATCTACGTGTATTATTTATGCAGTATTGCACTACCCCCATCAATATGTGAAATTTTTTTTTGTCAATTAATAAAATATCAAATTTGGGTTGGGCACCCTTTCCCGGCTGTCTTCTACTTCAATGGTCTAAAACAGAACCTATTGAGTTTTTATTAGTAAATGTTTTGTATGTGATCCTTTCTCTTGACAGAAAGCCTTGAATTAACTTCTTCTTAAAATGTGTGGATAACCTTTCATATAAAAAAATAGCTCTAGAATCAATAGCCTTGAAACTATTTGACATGTATGTGACATGTTTAACTTTCCAGGCTTCCATAGGCTATGGTAGTCAGTCTGTCAGGAGGTTGTTACATAAAACAAAAAAAAACCTAATTACATTCTTGGCTATGTGTAGCATATTTCGTCGGTTGACAACCAAAACTACTTATACCTACTTGAAATAGAGATCGTATCTAAGTTCTGATTCCATACTGACATAAGAGGTTGCAAAGAGTAGTGACAGTTTTTATAGTGAGTTTTGGTTGTCAGCCGACAATTTATATTATTTATATATATGACTAGTGAACCAGTAATGTAAATTGTCACCCAGGGGACAAAACTGGCAAGGTGTGATATGCTACTAAATTTCGATTTTATAGTGACCCAGGAAAATATACCATAGTGACGAGTGACAAAAAAGGTGATCAACCTGTTTAATTCTTTCAAACAACCAACTTCAATCATGTTATCAATTCCACATGAATAAACATTTCTGACCAGAAAGTATTAAATAACATTAGAAGTAACCGCTCCTAGTTATGGTTTTCCTGTATATGGATGAGCAAATTTACAACATATTTGGTTTGATATATGGCCTCATTTCATGGAATGTTGATTCAGGTTTAGTCATATTTAATCTTAGGATTTGTACAGAATTAGTGTATTTATTTAGGGGAATTATTGGACTAATACTTAGCCTACTAAGGGCTGATTTTTCAATCCTCAGTTAAAAGTATCCGTCAGTTAAAAGTATTACCATCCTTATCGCTGAACATCAGTCAAAAAAGGATAGAGCTAACATTTATTTGACAGTTACTGTTATCTAGGCCATCTGGGGATTGAAAAATCAGTACTAAAAGAAATAATAAAGCCTTGTTTTTGTTTATTTGTAACTGACAATTTTTAATAATGCAAGGAACATAGTCCTTCCTTTCATAATCTAAAATTCAAATGTGCTACAATTGATATCTTTATCAATATTTTGAATCAATCATGTTTATACTAGGGTATTTTGTTGTTTTGTGGTATTCATTGGACAAATGCAGCTTGATAAAAAATAAATTAAACAGTTTATAAAAACCTCATGTATCACGCAAAAAACGCACAATGGATGTCGAGTTGCGCAAAAAGCCCAGAAAAACTAAGTAACAAAATATCTTACTGGTTGATACTTACAGAAGAATATGTGAGTGTTTTAGTAACAACCTCACACTTTGTTGCTTATTGCAAGGACGAATTTGTTTACACCCTTATACAAATTCAATATCTAAGCAGTCTAAGCACCCTTATGGCAATCAACAAAGTAGAATTTTTACAAAACCTCTCCCATATATAGGGTTTGTGCGTTAATCACGTCATACGATTTTGGCCTGATTTACCCCCCCATATTTTCAGGACCCCCCCAACTCCCTAGCCAATATGACGTGTAATTTTTTGGCCAACTTAAGTAGTCCTATGACCCCCCCCCCCCCCCCTCCCCTATGGTGATAATTGGTGATTTTTCTTGACTCCCCCTCCCCCTATACAGTATGACGTTGACGTGCTACTTTGTTCTACCATTCCATTTACTCCCCAAATCACCCTATTGTGACGTCACTGCCACAACAATCGGGGTCTAGTCATTACAATTTTTTTTCGACTTCAAAAATGAGTAGGTTTTCAATTCAACAGATTTGTTTTGTTACTCGCTATATCCAAAAACCGTGAAGCTATTTTTTTTATTGAACAAGAATAACACCCAGGAGGTAACGTTGACACCAATAGGTGTCTGATGATGGGATCGGTTGAAGTCGCTTTTTAATTTGATGATTATTAGCAATGAAACTTATGATATGACTAATGAGTTTTTTCATTTATATTCCAGTAGTAAAACATACAAATGCACAGACGACACGACCTCCCGAGACTCGGACTCCCTAATCCACGAATACGTAGAGGCCACACAGTCCACATACTGCTGGAAGCACCCCAAGGTCCGGGAGAACTGGAAGACGGTGTGCGCAGCCGTCGTACTCCTGGTGGTGGGCGTGGGGCTCCTGGGGATGGGCGCTTTCGCGGTGGCGGAGCCCGAGAACGGGCTGCAGGGGGCGGTGTTCTTTGTTGCAGGTACATTTTTTTATATTTTGAGAGCCTGCCTATTCAACGATACCGCACACTATACCTCCTTTGTACTTATTTTAACAGTTATTTACGTAGGATGCCCTGAAAATTTCGGGAATTTAATACTTAGGAACGTATATTTGACATGTGTTATACCTCTTTCTTACAAGCATAGTCTCATTATTCGAAAACACTGGCCACTTAGAAAAAAAAAACAATGTCCGATTTTCAATTGTTTTTTAAAGTCGTTGAGTCGCTGGTGAAAATGGAATATCATCCCCTTATCCACCGACTTTTTGATCTTAAGGCAGCTACAAGGTCCAATAAAAGCCCGCCATGTCTCGTGAAAAGCCTAATAAAATTTCAATTAATCAAAGATCCTGTCCACCACTCCCCATGTCTTCCTATCTTCCAACATAGCTATGAAGCTATAACGTTTTGCCCTCGAGTGATCCTTAATTTTGATATCTGCCATGATGATCCCCATTCTGATGAATATCTTCGACAGATCCTCTCACGTGAATGGCATGACTGGCATACAATCTATTGCGATGCTTCTAAGTTATCAGAAGAGGGATGTGTAGGAGTAGGCATCTTTCATTCCCAGTACAATATTGTCCAAAAAGTAAAATGTCCCCCAGAAACTTCTGTTTTCACTGGTGAGAGCATAGGAATTCTGAAAAGCGTGAATTACATCTTACTCTGTAAATTAAAAAAGACTATAATTTTTTCGGACTCCCGTAGTTGTTTGCAATCCTTGTTAGCCAATCCGTTTTCTATTCCTAATAATGATATCGTTTTCCAAATCAAAAATAGCCTTATAACCTGCAAAAACCGAGGATTAAGAGTTTTTTTAATTTGGATACCAAGCCATTCAGGTATTGATGGCAATGAAAAGGCTGATCAGCTCGCCAAGGAAGCGGTGGTGTGTGGGGACAAAGTCCCTTTTAAAAACTATTCCCATGATCTAGCCCCCCTGGCTACCAAGGCTTTATACAAATCCTGGTCAGCTCTCTGGACTAGGTCAAGCAAAAAACGTGGTAAATCATTTTTCTTAATACAACCAAATATTCCAAAAAAACCGTGGTTTTCCAAACTTATAATGTGTAAACAATTTTGCTCCACAATAATAAGAATGAGGCTGGGGCACTGCTGCTCCCCATCACATTTGGCGAAAATCCACATTAAAGACTCCTCCCTCTGTGAATGTGGATTAGATATAGGTGACCTTAATCACATTTTTTTAAATTGTCAACTTTATGATAATTCTTCTCTATATTCTGTCTTGATAAACTTAAATATTCCCCTACCTACTCATATTCATAATCTAATCCAAATTGACCCAGTTAACAGCAAAGATATTTTTAACGCCTTAGGCTCCCACTGTACCATTAATAAAATCAAATTATAAATATGTAACAGGATTAGCAACTTATTTTTATGTAACAACGCGTTAGGATGAAACTTGTATGAAACTACGAAACAACTTGACACTGGCTAATCGGAAGAGAGCCACTACGCGCAAATATGTTGCGTGAAAAGGAAAAAAAGAAAAAAAAAATGGAGCTGTCCCGCGAAAGTTTTAGAGCAATGATTTATTATGACTTTAAAAGTGGATTAACACAACAACAATGTGGAGACCGATTAACTATTGCTTTTAGTAGTGAAGTACCTTCAAAGACGACCATATACAGGTGGTATTCGGAATTCCAACGTGGCCGTGTGTCCTTTGCGGATGACGTACGTGAGGGTCGACCGAAAACGGCCGTTACCGATCAAAACATCGATGTTGTTCGCCAACTGATAAAGGAAGATAGGCATGTTACATATCGGGAGATTCAGGAGACTTTAGGCATTGGAATGAGTCAGGTACAAGTTATTTTACAACAAGAGTTGGGCGTGCGGAAGTTATTTTCCCGGTGGATTCCTCACTTGTTATCTGACGACCAGAAAACGGTACGTGTCAATTGGTGCCGCAAAACTTTAAAAAGATTTAATGGAGGAAGCTCAAATGCCGTTTTTAGTATTGTGTCAGGTGACGAATCATGGATTTACGCATATGAGCCTGAATCGAAAAACCAATCTCGAGTTTGGGTTTACGAAGACGAACCGAAGCCGACAAAAATTGTTCGTTCTCGCAGCACGATCAAAAAAATGGTAGCCACGTTTGTCTTCAAATCGGGTCACGTGGCGACTATCGCTCTTGAAGATCGAAGAACTGTCAATGCCGATTGGTATATAGGCGTTTGTTTACCGATTGTTTTTGCTGAACTGCGAAAAACTAACCCTAACCGCCGTATTATACTACACCATGATAATGCCAGCCCTCACACCGCTCAGAAAACAGACGACTATCTGAAGGGCGAAAACGTCGAATTACTGGACCATCCTCCGTACAGCCCCGACCTAAGTCCCAACGATTTTTTTACTTTCCCGAAAATAAAGAATCGGTTGCGTGGTCAGCGTTTTCAGACCGCGGAAGAAGCAGTCGACGCTTATAAAATGGCCATTTTGTCAGAATGAAAAAGTGTATTAAACACAAAGGAGAATACTTTGAAAAACAATAAAAGTACTTTTATTTCATTAAAATGCGTATTTTTTCCGATTCCCGAAACTTTCAGGGCAACCTACGTATCATGTTATGATTTGTTTTTTTCTGTTCAATAATAGTTATTTATTATACAAGGGGGCAAAGTTGTTGTTTAACTGTCGTGCCAATATTGAGACCTGAGCTAGCGAAAGATTCCAAAATTGAGCCACGAGCGTAGCGAGTGGTTCAAAAACTGGAATCTTGAGCATTGCGAAGGTCTCAAGGCACGATAGTTGAACAAACTTTGCCGCCAAGTGTAATACAACTTTTTTCCCCTCACTATCGCGAGGAAATATGATTACAAATATCATCCAAATGTAAATTAACTTAAAGAAACCATTCAAAACTCAATGTCGAAACGTATCGTAGAATAGAGTTACTTCTGGAATTTAAATATAGCCAATGGCTTACAAAGTCACCCATGAGAACGACCAATTTAACATGTGAGCTCCGATTGCGCATGTTTACTACGGTCATACAGATCCACTTATACTAGGCAGTAGGGGGCTATAGGAATTAGAGCAATGTCAAATTACTTTATTCACAAGTGTGTAAAAAGCGTTTTTACCCGCTCGTATTAAACGATAAACGAGCGCTTTACGAGCTAGTGAGGGGAAAAGTGTTTTACTACTACTACTACTACTATAGGATTAAAGCAAAATAAAATAAAAAACCAGCCAAGTGCGAGTCGGACTCGCGCACTAAGGACTCCGTAGCAAGAAATATTTCAGCCAGCGTCAATGTAAGCACCTAATAACTCAAAATTACAGTTAAATCAACCTATCTCAAAAACTCTCTAATTATCTCTTAATTTAATCAAACCAAAAATCTGAGTAAATCGGCTGTGACAGACGGAAATGAGGAATCTATAAGGGTTCCGTTTTTGCCATGTGCCTACGGAACCCTAAAAATCATCCCCAAATTTACATGTATAGGAGGTATCCGAAAAAAAGAATTATGCATTTTATGTGATTATATAAGGTCCTAATTTATTAGATGCAGATATTTTTACAGCTGATAGTACTCGGTCTCTGGAGTATATTAAACCGTGAAACATTATAGCTTTTACGATGTTTTTTTGGAGAAAACTGAAAAACAAATTTGCTACGTAAAAACACCCTGTTTATGTGATTATTAAATAAAAACTCATTGAACAAGATTCTAGTACCTCTTTTACTAACTGGAACTGGCCACAAATACTTCATTGTCAATGACATGACAGACAGTGTTATTGTGACATGTAATAATGCACATGATGATTTTTTTTAGACGAAATTATAATTAATTTTTTTGTTAGGAAAATTAAATCAAAAAAATTACATGAAAAGATTTCTTAATTTATATTTAAAGTTAATTATTTTAATGTAAAGTATCATGTGTTAAAATATCTGCAACTAATAAATTAGGACCTTATATATACTTGTATTATTTGCCAATTTCTAGTACTTACGGCCAATGAGCTATGCTGTGAACGGACAGCGAGGTAGTTTCGCCATAAAGTTCCTAATTTACTACGGAATCCTAAAAAAACAGGAAAGTTTCAACTCTTATTTTCCGAAATAACATTAATAATTGCAAATAAAATTGATAAGCTACTTTTTTAAATTGTTTTCTTTTGACGCTGACTGAGTGCTGACTTAACCCGTCGAATCCCAGGAATTTGGAGTGCTTATGTACTTCCGTCACCATATGGTGACGCTGGGGCTAAAAGGGTTAATAATGATTCCTCTCCAGGTATGATCTGCTTCGTACCGGGCGCCTACCACGTGGTGTACATCTGGCTGGCGGCGCGCGGCCAGCGAGGCTACGACTTCTACCACCTCCCTCTCTTCACATGATTGCGCGGCGCACTCGTGCTAGGCTAGTGCTCACCTCCACCTCTTCACGTGATCGCGCGGCGCAGTCGTGCTAGGCTAGTGTTCGGTATGTACTCGCGGTTTTAGTTAGTGTACACTGGCTGAAACAAAGTATTCAACGTATTGCGAAAACACAAATCAAATTATTTGTTAACTAAATATTTTGATTTGTACTTTTTTTTTCCCCAGTAGTCACACTACTTAATACTATATAAATATAATTATTAGATGTCATACCAAAGAAAAACGACCAAGATCACCTAATGTCCGTCTCTTCGTAATCTCTCCGTAATCTTGGTCGTTTTTCTTTGGTATATGACATCTGATATTTATAACAAAGTATTCATTTAATGTTCCCACCATTGGTTGTATTATAAAGAAATATCTGCTTTTTCACTATTAATCCTTTTCCAGGTAAAGTATCAAGGTGAAAGATATAGATGCGTGTGGAGCACCAAATATATGTATACATAACCCTAGTACTATAATATACTTCTTACCTTCACTGCACACTATGGACTACAAAATTATCCACATGTCAATCAAATTTAAGGTGTAAATTATACTTTAAGGATATGTTAAACTAAATTGCAATATATTAGATTTTTGTCTGAAAAAGCTAGTTTCTAGGGACCTGGAAAAGGGTTTATTTCTGTTAAGTGAAAAGTAGAAACATCTTTGTAACCAAGTTTTTCGGACTTGTTTTTTTTTAAGTAAACATATAATGACATTGAAACGATTTGTACACTGTGTTGAAAATTATATACCTATGAAATATTTATGGTATTCCTGAGTACATCATATGAACAAAAGTTTCAATAGCTATATGTATGTGCCTAGAGGCTAGAAAATACAGGAAAACACAATATAAACTACCCTCTCTGGTGAATTCGAAAATCACTTGTTTGTATGTCAGTTTACATGAACTAATTAAAAATATAACTTTAGTGCTGATCTCTTAACAGTAAAAAAATAATTTTGAACACTGCACATGTGTAACTACCTAGTTGAAATATTATAATTAAGTTACTATAAAACATTTATATTTGGGGAATGTTCAAATCCATTCGTACATGTATAAAATTATCAGGGAATTTGTTAGTGAAGCTTTTGAGTATTGTAGATAAATATTTCCCTGTTTTTTGTAATTTAGTTGTGGTTCCACTATTGATGATAAACTTTAAAAGTGAAAAGCATACCAGACCATTTAAATGCCTGCTTAACCCTTAAGCAGGCAGCAGGCTTGGATACCGGCTGTCTGACACGGGCTTAATTCACTAATAAATATGTGTAATAGAGACTTTATTTTCATCGAACAGCTAACTTAATTAGTCTTATATTAACCCTTGCCTTGGCAAATAAAAAAAATGCGGTCTGGCCTCGCTATTATACACCGTGTTTTTTTATAATTCCGTTAAATTTAACAGGCTGCTTGGTACGTTAATTGGAGCTACCTGGTGCGTAGCTTTTAGTCGAACTCGAAAAATGTTGTGTTTTCGTTTTCATACATAATAAATAAAATGGTAAGTGTGAGAAAACCTTGAGAATAACACAAAAGTTAATTGACTGACTGCAAATCGTCGGCTGACAAGTAAAACTCACTATAAAAACTGTCACTACTCTTAGCAACCTCTTATGTCAGTTGTAAATCAGAACTGAGATACGAGCTTTATTTCAAGTAGGTATTTGTTACTTAGTGAGTTTTGCTTGTCAACTGACGAAATGTCAAAATAAGTAACATTAGGATGTAATAAAGGTTACAACACCCTTGTTCATTCATTAAACTTTTTTTCGTATTAACTCAGTAATAGTAACAGTTAAGACACTAGTTTCTTACAGAAATTAATTATATTTAACCTAAATAAGCTTCCCTTAAATTTAACGAAAATAAAAAACAGCCTTTATACCTAGACAAAAAAACCTGTCTTAAAAAAAACAAAAATAATACAAAAAGTGCGTCTATACTGTGCATTATTAGATAGATAGATAGATAGATAGATAAAAACTTTATTCAAACCACAACTTACATTCGCAGTGATACAAACACAAAAAAGGAAAACAAAAACTAAACAAAATAAATACATAACATTGAAACTTATGAATTAAGTTAACCTATAGTTTATTTGCGCAAGAGTCATGTGTCGTGGTATAGAATTGGCGCTGACTCAGCATACGTGCTGTAGACTCGAGAGTCCACAGCGCTGATCTTCCGTCAGAACCACTAAATCTACATTGCCAAGTTAAGGGTTAAACTTATTAGCTGTATTTTTATTATTATAAAACCCAGCATGCACTCTCGTTGATCAAACGTGATGTGATTTTGGCAACAGGGCTAAAAAACGATAATTGCGCCTATTATCCTCTCTATATTGTACTTAAGAGTGATAGAGAGGTCAATAGTCGAACGAACGATCGAAAAAGTTCGCTTGGCGAGCATTTAATTATTTATTTGAAAAAAAAAATTTACAAAAAAAAGTTTGATCTTTATGGTCTGCAGATACAAAGTGCGTCCAATTTTTTTAAACAGGAGTTTCGCTCTCTACTGATGCTTTTAGAATTTTCGTTATTTTTTTTTCGGGAAACGATTGCAGATATTATGCCCCTTATTCATAATGCCCCGGCCACGACACTGGTCTAAGGCGACCAGCGGCGAGCGAATCCATGAGTGGGACCGGGATGCCGATATGGGTGCGAGAGGGAGCACCATACGTTTTCCGCAAAGCCGGTCGCCTTAGACCGATGTCGTGGCCGCGGCGTAATCCCTCTAACTTAGCAAGCTAATGGGTGAATCAACTTTTTTCTGTCTGTTATTGCCATGGTTACGGTCGCCTGAGTCACGCTGGTTTTATGCCAAATTATGCAAACATACATTTTTCTGGTGTTAATAGGCCCTTTCCTTAATGGGCCACCTACAGATATGCACTACTTGGTTGCCTAATTTAAGTAGCATAATTTTGCATAAAACCAGCGTGACTCGGGCGACCGTAACCATGGCAATAACAGACAGAAAAAAGATGATTCACCCTAATAAGAATCGTTTGTCCCTTTCTGTCTTATACAAATATTGATAAGACGGAAAGAGACAAACGATACTTGTCTTATCTGCTTGCTAGGTTAGGAGACGTTTATGAATAAGGGGGTAAGTCTTTATGATCATAAAGGTGATATTTCACTGAAGATGTGTCCTTGCTCTTTCGATTGGTTCTAAAACCGTTTATCACAGAATACACACTAGCGTAGTGTCCACGTCTCGTGTAGAAATTCACTTCGTTGTTACTGTAAGGTTAAGTGGGGTAAGATGAAACCGTTTTTAAAGGAGTGAGACAATATGCTACCAGAGGCCTATTTCTCGAAAGTTTGTAACTTGTGATACAAGCGGAAGTCCTTATCTAATTAATAGTGTCAAAAAGAGACTTCCATTGTATTACAAGTTACAAGCTTTCGAGAAACGGGCCCCTGGGTCGCGTTTTATAATAGTACACAAGTGCGAAAAACATGAGATTCGAAACGAGTGGCGATGTTTTAAATCGACACCGAGTAACGAATTTCGTTTTTGCACCTGTCTCGTACGACGTTTTTTAGTGCTGATGGCCCTCCGAAGTTTTTTACCTGATGTAAAATGACACACTTCTCGCACTAGAGCCTAAAAAAGGTACCATCTGTACTAAAAAGTTACATTTATCAATGAGGGTTTTTGATACTTTTTCTGCCGCTATGGAGAGGTGAGATGGCAGCACTGAGCCGACCGTATAACGAACTGTCAAAATAAATACGCGCATTTAATTTTCAACATATTTATAGGTTTATTTATTCTGAAAACCATTACTTTAGTCATATTGTTACCTAAAATAAATAAATAAAATAGTTCCAAGTCAATTCTCATGAAATTAACAAAGTTATAGTGATTATTTTGAATACCAGTGACTTTGAGCGCCTGTTTTAGAGTTCAATCTTCAGTTCGACGACCATGTATTAGTCGTAACCCATTACAAAATCAATTCTCTTCCAAATAAAATAGAATTTCAATATTTTAGGCCCAGGTGCCTATGAATAGTATGAATCTGACAGCTGTCGAGACCAGGTGCGTACGAAGCGCCGCCTGGTGGCAGAAAATTTATCGAAAACCCTCATTTCGCTGTTTGTCTCTCTAAAGCACGCACATATTGGCTAGAAAGAGAGGGAAACAGCAATATTTGTAACTTTATAAAACGCGACCCAGTAAACGCTGTGCTAGAAGGACTACTTTTTGTCTTTCCCCATTCTGAAAACCGTTTCAACTTACACCATACCTTACCGTAATTATGCTACGTTAAGAATATCATAACGTAATGACTGTATAAAATACTTTCCATTATCAATTCATGATGCAATCAAATTCTTGCCCCCTTATTCATAAACGTTTGTTAACTTAACAAGCCGCTAATAATTGTTTGTCCCTTTTGCTCTTATGGACACATTGTCAAGACCGAAAGGGACAAACAATCATTAGCGGCTTAAGTTAACAAACGTTTATGAATTAGGGGGTTAATGATTAATAATGTGTGCAATTTAGTACCTTATTCTTTCGGAAGAAAGTTTCAAACGTTTCGTACTCGTGAGGTTAAATGTACATTTGTTAGGACGAAGTTTAAAGGACTATGTAACGTTAAGGATTCATTTAAATTATTATAAAGCCTAATCATCTTTACTTGTCTTATTTAGTGACAGCTATTAACCCTTTATCTACGGGTGTCAGAGTTGCCACCACTGACAAATTATGGTTATACTTATGTGATGGTATGTCAAACAATACAACAGCAAATATTATGGCCCCGTAAGTAAAGGGTTAACTATATTATAATAAAGCGTTTTGCATGTGGGTGAATCAACTTTTTTCTGTCCGTTATTGCCATGGTTACGGTCGTGGTAATTAGGCAAACTTGCAAGTGCTTGTCTGTAGGTGGCCCATTAAGGAAAGGGTTTATTAACACCAGAAAAATGTATGTTTGTATAGTTCAAGTAGCATAATTTTGCATAAAACCAGCGTGACTCAGGCGACCGTAACCATGGCAATAATGGACAGAAAAAAGTTGATTGGGTGACCATGTGCAATTAAGAGACGGTTTATATATTGCCCCAGGGGGTTACCATGATTTCTTAAATGCGATTCAATTTAGGTTCGGCTTGTCAGTATTGTGACAGTTATTCTATGAAACTGACACATCACGATTCAGATTAGATCCTAAACTGAATTGTATTAGTAGATCGTAGTAGCTCCCCAGGGTGCTTAGCCAGGTTGCCAATTGCTAACGCTTAATTGACAATCGTAAACGAAAGGCAGCTAACTGTCTTTAACGCACTAGTATGAAAGAGAGAGAGGGAAAACTACAATACGCTACTAAGCGTTAGCGATTGGCAACTTGGCTAAGCATCCATGTCTCCTAATTCCGGCAAATGTAGAGGTTTTAGAGAAAGATGTATTTGGATGTTAAAAACTTGTTTACTAGACGACAAGCAAGAATGAATATGCTTTACTAATGTGGTATAGTACTACGCTTTAAAACAGGAAATTGTTGTCTATCGCCAGATTTATAAAAAAGTGATTTCCAATTGCTTTCACTAAGGTCAGCCGTACACCTGTAATTTCTTACGTAAGTTATAGGGACGGAGCTGAATATCACTATCTTATTCCTTAGTATAGCTCCGTCCCTATCACTTACGTAAGAACTTACAGGTGTAGGGCTAGCCTAAAGGAAAAAAATATTCTTGT
Organism: Thaumatotibia leucotreta; assembly: GCA_025490895.1. Classification (NCBI taxonomy): domain Eukaryota; kingdom Metazoa; phylum Arthropoda; class Insecta; order Lepidoptera; family Tortricidae; genus Thaumatotibia; species Thaumatotibia leucotreta. Next base: position 17,639 of record JALPQI010002294.1, read on the forward strand.
TTTTGTGAAACAAATCAATTTATTTTATTAAATAGTTTGATTTGTGTTTCTAATGATTCTGCTATCAAAAAATAAAAAAACATCCAAAATATACAAATACAAATCCAACCGGTATCCGTGTCACCGAGTGGAGGTCAGCCGCACTACCGCGAACTTCGAAATCCGCAAATTTCGAGTATTTCTCTCTGTCACTCTAATGATGCCTTCGTTGGAGTGACAGAAAAATCCTCGAAATTTTCGAATAAGTATCGCAGTTCACGGAAGTTGGCTAGGCGTCAGCCTTGAAAGCTGAGCACGGTTCAAATCCCATTGCGCTCGAACTTTGGTCAAATATGTATTTTTTCTTTGTTATATGACATCTAATTTCTTTCTGTTTTGCCCGACGGTTGACTGGTACAGAATGCTTCATAGCATTAAGTCCGCCTTTTGTATGATTTTTATTTTGTGCATCAAACATCTTAAGAATGCCTTGTAGTTAATCCGATCCTCATGTGATTCGTTTTGGCAAAGCGTTTGGCGTAGTACTGATACTGACCATTCATAGGAATTGGGGTTGTATAATTATCTAGTCTACCTTTATTGTCCATTAAAAATAATAAATAATAATCTCACGTGAATAAAATCATTCGGCTTAGCGCCACATGGTTGGTGGTAGAGGTGTGCGCCGGCATAGAAATCACCGGCGGCGGCGCGCCGCAAAATTTTGCCGGCGTGGCGGCGCCACGCCGGCGTCAAGGTCAAATTATTACCCTGTACGTTCATACATATAAGGATGAGAAGATATTAAAAACTTAGATATTGTTTAGGACAAGTTTATTATTAAAAAAATAAACATGTAACAAATTTATAGATTGTATTTTATGCGGAAATTGTCATAATTATTATCGTGTACGAAAAATATTTTATTAACTCACACAGCGGCCCCACCGCGAAAAACGCGGTAGTAGGCCTGGATCGAGTCGTCTACAGATTCCCAATACTACAGATTCCTAATACTACAGATAAGAGATAATACTTCAAATATTGTCAATAGTATGCATTCCTGATTGTATAATGTACATATTCTCAATAATACGAATTTTAAATGCTACAAATACCCAACACTACAGATTCCCAATACTATAGGTTCCCAATACTACGAATTCCCAATAGGTACTGCAGATTATATATGATGATTTCAAATACTACAGGTACCCAGCTTTACAACCTCTCTATAGTACCATCATCGCTCACACTGCTAGTCATACATCGGTGTATAAACACACGAATTTTTTTTTTTAAATATGAAATCGTCAAAAAAGAGGAAACATACCGACATGAGAAACACCTTTCTTAAAAAAAATTGTTACAAATTGGTCTATTTTTGGAGGAGGAAACAGGGAACACAAAACCATGTTTTCGCCAATTTTACGTAGGTATTATGAGGCGAAGCTGCACTTGTCTATTTCTAAGCCGTGCAAAGCGACAGCAAATTTTTTCAAATGCCAATTTTTTAAAAAGCTTTCACCTTTTTCCTGTAAAAATCATCATCACCATCATCAGCCTATAATAGTCCACTGCTGGACGTAGGCCTCTCCTATTAACTATGCGTATAGACGCATTAGGAGGTAAATGCCCATAATTGCCACGCTGGGCAAACGGGTTGGCGATCGCAGTAATGTGTCCAGTATGATGACGCTGCTGCCCATCATCATTTTTTTTATCAAATAATGGTCAGTGACACTTCAATCCCTTAGTCGACTCTTACGACACCCGTCAGGAGGAGTTGGGGTGGTGACAAATGTATTCTTACTGCCGTCACCACACGGCCAACTACCACGGCCACGGCCTCTAAAAATATCTTATTCAAGAAGCACAAAAATCATCAATTGCAAATGCAAACACTGAAATTAATAGAATCAGTTAATAGACAGTCATTAAACCTCATATGGTGGCCTAACGTAAATAATGAAAAACATCCATCATCATCAGCAGCCTATCTCAGTCTTCTGCTGGACATAAGCCTCCCCAATTCCACGCCACCGTTTTCGATCTTTGGCTGCTCGCATCCAGCTCCTGCCAGCCATCCTGTGCAAATCGTCGCTGCACCTTGCCTGAGGGCGTCCTACACTAAGCTTGCCGAGACGCGATCTGCACTCAAGAACTCGTTTAGCCAGTCGGTTCTACGGATAATAAGGCCAGCCCACTGCCACTTCAGCTTGCTAACACGGTGGGCTAAGTCGATCACTTTGGTTCTCTGCCGGATAACCTCATTTCTGATTCGATCCCGCAAAGAGACGCCGAGCATTGCCCTTTCCATAGCTCGTTGAGCGACCTTGAACTTGTGGACCAGCCGTACCGTCAGTGTCCACGTTTCGGCTCCGTACGTCATGACGGGTAGGAAGCACTGATTGAAGACTTTTGTCTTCAGACACTGTGGGATCGACGATGCGAAGAATATAATATAATGAAAAAACACACAGCTAGTAATACCTAGGATTATAAGCCTAAAAGCGGTTCAATAAGACCTACGTTACGACTTACAAGCGTGTTGAAAAAAGGTTTACAGTTGGGAATCAGTAGACGTGAAATCTAGAGAATATGGAATCTGTAGACATAGGAATCAATCAGTAATATTGAAAATCTGTAGACATGGGCAACCGTAATGTTGGAATATTAAAGTATTGGGATTCTGTAGGTTTGTAAATCTGTAGTATTGGGAATGTGTAGACTTGGAATTCTGTGAAATAAATCTGTACAATTGGAAAGAATTCTGCCCAAGTAGTGTATTTTTTTCGTAGATGCGTATCAATATCTGAAAATCTACAATCCAGAAATGCTGCGCATACAATCTTTTGGGTCAGAGGGAACCGCTTGTCGATATTCGCAGGCATATTGTTGTTTAATGTCAATATGATCAGCGTGGCGCGTAATTTAAATTATTTTATTCCGTAAATTTTTTGTCGCGGCGTGGGTTTTTGAAAACCTCGGCGGCGGCGGCGGCGTGGGACCCGCGGCGCGGCGCCGCCGCGCCGGCGTGGCGCACACCTCTAGTTGGTGGCGACACTGGCTACAATATGTGTCAGTGAAATACTATCCGACCCTCTTTTTGTACTTATTATAGGCCTATGCGATCAGTGGCCCTACCGCGAAAAACGAAATTCGTAAATTTCGAATTTGTCTCTCTCACTCTAATGACGTCTTCGTTTGAGTGACAGAGAAAAATATTCGAAATTTACGAATTTCGATTTTCGCGGTAGTAGGCCAGGTCCAACCGCCAACCGTCGTGTACACTACTTTTGAACTTACAAAACCCTTTCGGGTCCAAGAAAGAGACGGTAAAGCTCGGGCTACAACATTGTAAAGCAGGACAGCAGTATTACCTTCGTGTGTTCCGAAGGGTTTTCTAAGTTCAAACGGAGTGTATAACCAACAAAGAACCTTGTAGTATTGAGGCAGCGATATGCCATGCGCTATAATTTGTTGTCACTTGTCTTAGAGGAGTAGAAAACATTTTTTAAGTTTATATTAATATGGCACCTAGTTAAATCGAGATAAAATAAATGTATAATTCTGAGATAAAATGTACCACTTCTATCGTCGATTGTTAACAATACTAGAGACAGGACTATACTAAGGAACAAGATAAGAATAGTTTATTTCCAAAAGCTTTACAAAATATAGTTACCTGTAATGTGGGGAACCGATAACAATTTTATATCTGAGTTTCGTTAGTTACATGCAAACTATATGTATCTACTTAAGATAAGTAGTGATATTCATCTCTTGTTCATTAGCATAGCTCCGTCCCTTTAACTCAGGTGTAACTCTGGCCCAAGTGGTATATTTTCCCTTAGAACTATGTATGAATTATGTATAATTTAGTCAAGTGTTTTGTGTTGTGTATTTTTGCGTGATAATTTGTATCTTAATAAATCTGTCCGACTAATATGTATAAATTCTACTATAAATTTATCTATATAATAATCATTTGTAAATATATCATTAAATTATTTTAAAATACTCTAAAAATAAGATAAACTGGATGACTTAATGCTTATTATTATAAAAATATGCTAAACGTAAAATATTACCGAAAATTGTAACAACAAAAATGCGTTGTATGCTGTACAGTTGGGTTGACAATCCTAATACCGTCATATTTTCGGAATATTTCGCGTGTAATTAAATTATATTACTATATTCCAACATACTATATTGAATACTTGCTTCTTCTATTCACTTTTGATGGACCATGTTGTTATTTAAATTCTTAAAGAGCCTGAGTCTCATAAAGCCTACCATATTTTGTATGAATACACTCCTGTGTAAAAAATTGTACGAAAAAATTAAATATTATATTGAATTCAATTAGAGTGTACAACTATGCATTGGGCTATTCCAAATTGCCTACATCTGAACATCAATAACATTTTCATACCTTTACCTGCAATCATAAGATGTTTGTATCTAGAAGCAATTGTTTTATTTGGTTGTAATAAACCTTGGATTTTTTTTCACAGGGCTTTGAGATGTTAGTATCCAAAGAGACAAATTCTTTATTCATCTTCATCATATCAGCCGAATGACTGCTGAATCCAGAATTCTTTATTATGTTTATCAAATTTTGAAGAAGCAAGTATTCAATGTGACTAAGTTAAGTAATGTTATAGACTACAAAGTGCCTAGACATATGTTTGAGATCTAAAAAGCATCATGTACATCCTTTCCTCATTAGCAATAAAAAAATTAAGCTGAAATTTATTTTATTTAATATCCTTTCAAATCCACATAGAATATTGATATCCATTAGATTTTCTTATGCTGTTTATTTATGATAAATCAAATGTGTCATGAGATTTCTAGGTAAGCCAGTCAAAAATTGACCAATATTTTTTTTTTCAAAATTTTTGTAATGCTTGAAATGAATGAAATTGCTCATAATTTTTCTAATCGTAAATAAACAGATAATATTCATTTTGAGATGCCATCAATCTTACTTCATGAGTACTGTACTTTTTTTTAATATTATGTTGTTGGTATACTGGTCCTAGTTTAGCTTCCATCCATTGCTACAAACTTTGTACCAACTTAGTCATGCATATTTATCATTCTAGATTGTCATTACCACAGATTGGTAATTAATGGCTTTAAAATTACCATTCCAATTATTAATTAGTAACCGAGTCATAATAGGGCCTTGGGTCAAACAAGTATTATCATTATAATAGCACTAAATAAAACAACAAATTCTACTTATAACTATATTAAATGCTTTTTAGAAAATCGTTTCAGTTTAAAATGCTGCAAGAATCTGAGTTCCCCATTCCAGTTCCTTAAAACATCCATTTGCTCCACGTCCAAGAAGTCCGGCAACTCCAGTCCACATGTGTCATACTCGTCCTGCTCTCTTTTCTTAGTTATATTTATAATATCCTCCCTACTCGCGTGCTGGCGATTCTTACGCTGTCCGATAGAATTTTTCAATGCAATCTGCTCTAATTCTTCATCAAACCTCGATAAATAAGTTTCTATCAGCTCCAAAACCTGCTCCTTGGTCAAAACTCTACAATCTTCTGGAATCCTCTCCTTGAACCAGAGGATTTTCTCACCTATTAAATTCTGTTTAATGTGAGTGCCAAGTTTGTTTTGGTCTTTCCTTTCGTTTCGCTTCATTTTCGTTGCTAGTTTTTGTGTTTTTCTGCTGTTGGGGTGTTTTAGTTTTTCCATATTCTTCTTAACGTTAGGCATTTTGAGAAATTACTATTATATTTAATTTTACAGTAAATTAAAAGTCTTGAAAACAATGTTCCAATTCTAACCTAAAACTCTAACGTCACTGTCACGTGTTCGATATGTCAATGTCAAATTGACAAACTGACAGGTAGCAGGAAAGCATTTACGAAGCTGGGTAAACTATGTTTGTAATGAAAAATAAAGTGTGATAAATTAAAATAATATTTCTCAAGAAAACATTATTGTTTTTTTTTCATACGTTTTTATTTATCTTGTAGGATTCACAAGAGAACTCTACAGGGTATTATATTCTTTGCATGAGAATCACCGTTACGTTTCAACCAATGATACTATTCATTGGCAATAAATAGCCTTCTTTATAAACAATTGACTAATGTCATGTAACAAAACAACCTGTGATTGCAGTTTCTCCGACTCTTTCCTGAATTGTTTTTAGTATCGCCGTAAATAGTTCACAGGCAGATAATATATTACTTGCATAGAATGCTGAAACGGCCAAACCCTGAAGAAGATGAGGAAGACATTCTCCGAATGCAAGAAGATTACTTTCGAGAGAAGAACAAAGATGCAAACTTTCGTCCATCGGCGGCTGTTACAAACCTGCGGTGGCAGCCTACGGATGATCCAAAACCCTCGACAAGCGAGCCTGCTAAGCCCCCTGGACGTAAACTTTCTAAATACGCACAGTCCAAAGGTCTCAAAAATGAAAAACAAGTGCGATTCGAAAGCAGCACTGGTTCTATCATGGGAGACATTTTGGAGAAAAACATGGAAGAATGTCCCAAGGAAACACAAGTAGACGATGATAAGGTATATTATCCTAAAGTTTTACCTTCAGTAATGGGCAGTATTGTAGAAAGAAATGCAAATGCCGATGTAGATTTCAGTTTCAAACCAATGCCTACCCAGGGCTTCCCTGTTGCTATGAAATGCGATTTCAATGTCGCCGCCGGGTCAAAAAGTATACATTCATTGTATATGCAAAAAAAGCGGAAAGAAAAGGCATCAAAAATGGATGTTGATAACCCATCTAGCTCTAATGCTGGAGCATTAGACAAATCAAAACAGATTAATCTTCCTGACAAAAGTTACATAGTATCTTCACAAGATGCTGATGTCATCCACGCTGAAAATGTTAATTTGTTAGGTGGAATGTCTGAAAAAGAGATATTGGAGGAACAAAGCAAGTTGCTTTCTCAGCTGGATCCTAATTTGATCAAATTTATTAAAGCCAAGCGGAAAAATGAGGACCCAATCTCTTCAGATAATAAAAGTACATCAAAGAGCCAGAAACTTACTCCGCAGGATGTTCCAATGGATTCATCAGTGACAGATGATTGCACATGGGATAATGACATACTCTCCCATCCTAATGTGAACAAATGGTTACATTTTGATTCATTAGAGAAAGATAAACTGGAGTGGATTAAAGGCATCAAAGAAAGTAATACAATTACCCCTGACAAACCATATGAAGCCCGCTTTGACTTCAAAGGTTACCTTTTGCCATATACACTACCTTACACAGAAGAAACCAAAACACTTTTCCATCATGGTGAAGAACCTCATAGACCAGGATATACTCTTACAGAACTCTTTGAGCTAACTCGCTCCATGGTAACTCAGCAGAGAGTGTTTGCCTTAAATACATTAGCAGGAATATTAGAATACTACTCTGCAGGCACTTACAAAGGTATAATAGATATCCCTATAAGTAAAATACTCTTTGTATTACGATTTGCATTAGATGACAACGCAGAAGCGATCATAGAACCAGCTTTAAAAGCAATAAGGAATTTAATATATAATAGGATAGATGAAGCAAGTCTAGATGCCTTATTAGGGTTTGAAGCCGGCATGCAGCAACCTTGTTTGGAGAATGACAAGTCAGAAATAGAAGAACTGGAATCAAAGGAGTCTGAATTAAAAGACTACCATTTAGCTGAAGTGGATATCATAGCAGCTCTGTTGAGAACAGATATTCTTACAAGAATACAATATGTTTTAGGGAGTATTAAACCTGATTTAAACTCTATTCAATATTGCTTGCAAATTTTGACCAGGTTGACCAGAGATTCGCCAGAAACAGCCATGACAATAGTCAAAATGGAATATTTGATGACTAATGTAAAAGATGTATTTAAGAATTACAAGAATAACATGCTGTCTCAGTTAACTATGAGGTTACTCAGAGTTCTTTCTTTACAATCAAGAGAAATTGGAGAGACATTATTATCAAAGAACATATTAGAACCTGTTTTGCAATGTATAAGCACAGTACCAGACATGACGAGTGGCCTACGCGTACAAATAGAAGCCTTTTGTGTCATGTCTAACTTGCTTCATCATGAGTTGGCTTTAGAAGAAGCTCTAGCAATATTCCCCATTTTACTGTCAGCCTTGTACACACATGTACAAAACACGGATGTGTTTGTTACTTCATCAGTATTGAATGCTACCCACGCGGCAGTAATTCTCCAGCTTGCCAGCAAAATATGGCGGACTAGGAGACTATCAGATAATAATAAAGGACAATTATGTATCTTACTAAAAGAAGGAGCAAGGAAGTGGCTTGCACAAATATCTCAGAGCGAAAGTTACACTTGCGGGCATCTACGCCTGCTATGCTCTGTTCTTGATTGCTGTAAAACTATTATTACATTAGATCAAGTTGATATGGGATTCTTGAAGGAGTCCTTGACCAAATTATCACATTCATCTGGATATTCAAATATTGTTTCACATCTAGAATCTAGTTCCAATTTATTGTCAGGTATAGAAACGAAAGATCTGCACTTGACTAAAAACTTGATGAGCCTTGGTACTTCAGTTGTTGATTCTGAACTAAAAACATTACCAATATTGAGCACTTTGTCACCAATACCTTTCCTAGCATCATTGTTCAGCCTCCTTGAAGCTGTAAATGAGGAAAAAATTGCACAAATATCCGTACAAAATCTTGAGCCATATATCGAAAAACTTGCAGTAAAAACGCCGAGTTTAGGTGACAATTGGTTCACAAGAACGGAGACAGATCTTGTTATCAGTATAATAAAGATTGCCGTGAAAATAGAAGTGCCTGAATCAAAGAAAGATTTGTTATACACTGTAGCCAACAAACTATGCTACATTCTTAGAGTTGACAAGAGTGGCGAATTGGAGTTCTTGTTTAGAAATATAGTGTTCAATAAGCAATGGTTTACAGCAGAGAGATTAATGAACTTGGTATCTTTATCTGACGCGGATGGTTTTTCGAAAGCGCTCACTTCTATAGAAGAGATAAAATTGTGTTACAGTACAGTTATAAACCTAAGTTATAAGGACACTGGGGCTAATATTGTGCTCAGGAAATGGCAAGAACCAATCCTACCAAGAGATTGGATATATTTGCCAATTTTACATTTGTACAGTAAAAGTCAAGAGCCGTTACCCCAAAAGGTTCTTGGCGTGAACGTAAAGGAGTCGACAGCAAAAGAATTCGTCATCAGGAGCAGTTTGGAATGGATTCTATTTAACGAGTACTGTTTTCCCGATCTGTTAAAAGATATAAATGCAACCGATAGATTCTGTCGATTAATGTGCGTATTTTTGTGTGATAATTCTATATTTTTGGACGAAAGGATCAAAATCCTGTTACAGAAATGCCTTGAGGTTTTGTTTAAGAGGAAGAATGAGTTCAATTTTGATGAACAGCTTACAGGGCTGAGTAATTTCCAAGGTTTTTACACGCAGTTTCTGGAGCAGTTCCAGTCAGTCAGTTATGGGGATGTCAATTTTGCTGCTTGCGTGTTGGTGCCTTTGGCTCAACGGCATGACGTAAAGTGGCGGAAACTCATTTGGTCTGAGTATGCTGGTTGTTTGAGAGCCCTGGATTGTCCAGCAGAGCGCCTTTGCTACGAGTTGAAGGACTACTTGTATCCAGAAGAGACTGATGTGTCTCTGATCAAATCTTACCATCGGGCTTTGACATCGAATCTGGTCAGAACTGGTACAACGGTGTATACTATAGCGCAACACCACTTTGAGAATTGGAATAGACAGAAGGAGAGTTCATGAGTAAGCAACAGAACTAATAAATTATATTTGTAACCGTTTCGTAATCTGGCACAATAAATATGAACTGTTAATTATAAAAGCTAGTATTGTAATTTTATATGTAAATGAAAAAAGCTGGAACAAATCCATTAAATATTTTTGTAAACATTGCAAATGCATTTAATTAAAATGTTAACTGCCCTCCTCAATTGATCATAATTCCATATTTAAGTGTAGGTTAGTATGTATGCTATCTGTAACAAAAATCCATATTGAGTATAAATTTTTGAAAAAGCCCTACAAGTGCGATATATGTACACTCAACGAATTGGAACCCAAGGCCACTCTAGAATCTTGTCAAAATAACAAGTAGTAAGGATTTTTTTACAATTTGATATCTATCATCACTGTGACATGATTCCTGGGTGCAATTAGTTAACTGTACCAATTGGAACCCAGGGGTGCCTAAGGCCACTTTATAACATGATTATGTTCCTAAGAACAGATTTCGATATCTCTCAGTTTGTAACTTCCCCATACAAAGTCAAAGGCGGCACTGAAGTTTTGAAAAATAAAACTTTATTGTTTAAAAACAATGTACAGTCGACGTCAAAGATATCATTACGGTTTAGGTGCCAAAATATATTTACACGGCCTTAATGTCAACGCAATAAGGTCGTGTTAATATATTTTTGGCACCTAAACCGTAACGATATATTTGACGTCGACTGTACATATTTTAATCGTTTTAGATATCAAGTTTCTTACTAACATTTAATAATAATAATAAATAATAAATATCTTGGGACATCTTACACAAATCGACCCAGTCCCACGGTAAGCTCAATTAAGGCTTGTGATGTGGGTACCAGGCGACGATTATATAATAGATAGATACATATAGATACTTAAATACATAGACAGCCATGACCAAGGAACAAACATTTGTGATAAATAAATACACAAAGAATGCCCTCGCCGGGATTCGAACCCGGAACCTCCAGCTTCGTAGGCAGGGTCACTACCAACTAGGCTACGGAGGCTGACAAACATCTGAGGAGGCTGACATTTACTATTTAAGAGCTACACAACCGATATCCAAATAACGTTAAAGAATTTTTTTTTTAAAGTCCAGGTTTGATTCCTGGGCCGAGTACACGTATTTTTGTAAGTGTATGAATGCAGTTTTTCTTTTTACTAAAATCGACGTCATGATTCGACATTTCGACAAGATTTCGCTATCCTGTTATGGTTTCCTAAAACTTAGCTACATGCTGAGTTTTGACCCTTTTGTGGCAAGCTGTTGTTGTGCTACTTGTGCTTATTTGTAAAATGTGTAAATGAGCAATTCTTTTTATTTTTGCCACTAAAATGAAATATGAAAATTTGGGTAAATTTTATACAATTTCTGCTCAGAATCACGAGCTGATTCCATTTCCGGCGAAAAAAAAACTGTCCCAAAAATTTCATACATATTTCGAATATCCTCTTGTGTTACCGCCATAGAAGGTGTATGGAAAATAGTAACACAATAGGAAAAAAAATCATGGGACACTTTTTTTTTCGACGGAAATGGAATCGGCTTGTGATTCTGAATAGAAATAGTATAAAAATTACCTAAAATTTCATATTTAATTTTAGTGGCAAAAATAAAAAGAATTGCTCAAATGTCCATTGTGCTATTTATGCTTGTCATGAATACATTTTATTTAATTTATTTTCAAATACTCCATACTGACCCATTTGGATTAATCACCTTGCATAGATATGTGGACGCTTAAAATATTCAATTAAACAAACGAATATGTAACTTATATTACAGTGGTGGCAAAGCAGTGGTCGACTTACATTAAATAGCAATTTACAAATATATTAAATGATATTTTTACTTTAATATTGTATTTCACCGTTCTCATTTCAAATGATTATATTGATTTCAATAAAAGTCTTCACTATAAGTTTCAAATTCAATTACGTTTCGCTAATTTCTGAACGAGTTTGGAGATTTGGCGCGAAACGTGTGACGTTTGTGACAGTTCAGACAAGACAAGACAGGTGTTCGCTCATGTTTTTGTATGCGATACGATAACGGTGAAAAGAAAAATATTCCTACAATACTCCGATTAAACATGAATTTCTTTAAACAATAACTCCATCTGAGAAGGTCCAAAATGTTCGTCGAAGACCTGAAGAACGACTTTTACAACGTACTTTTAGGGAATGTAAGTATCATTTTTGTATTTCGTATATGCGCTTGCGCATAGGCACTCGTCTAACGCTTGTTTCTTGCAGCGGGTGTTACTGCTGGTTCACTACGACGTCGATGCGATATGTACTTGTAAAATCCTGCAAGGGCTCTTTAAGTGCGATAATATATCGTATACTTTAGTCCCTGTGGGGGGTATAGCTGAGTTGAAGCAAGCTTATGAAGAAAACAATGAGGAGATAAAGTACGTGTGCCTGGTGAACTGCGGGGGCACCATAGACCTGGTGGATATCTTGCAGCCTGAAGAGGATGTGGTGTTCTTTGTCCTGGATTGCCATAAACCAACTGATGTGTGCAATGTTTACAGTGATGGGCAGGTACGGGCATTCATTGTTATGTTTATTTAATCATTAATGTTGACATGTCTGACAATAGTAAAATTTTAGTTTTTCAAGTAATAAATATAAATTATATTATAATATTTGCAGGTCTAAGAATCACAGTTTAATCATTGTTTTATGCTTATATTTTATATTAAGTATGTTAAGTCTTAACCCTTTGTCTACTCGCTAAGGATTTGAGGTTAATACCCCGATTGTATGGATCCTTATCAAACATGGATGTAGCATTAACCTTAACCTCTTGTGTGCCGGAAATATTTTCTAATAGTTCTCTCGTACATGGATCCACATTCCGGCATACAAGGGATTAATGCTCTCAAAGTTTGTGCTTAACATAATATCGACGGTAGAAAGGCTAATTGGCTTAAGCGACACTTTGGGCGATATTGAGTTATTTATATCATCGGAATCGGCAGATTTTTCTCCGTCGATTGAGCTCGGTTTCATAGCGATCAGACGATTTTGATGGCGGTTAACACTTCTGAAATTTGGTACAGCGTTAAAAAAATCAAGGCATGAAGCAAGAAAAAAAAATGGCATTTTTGAATGAAACGTGACTTGACCCACAAACATGTTTGGTTGGTTCCCGCTTAAGCGGTTTTTACTTTCCCAACTTTGCCATTCGTTTTGATTTGAACCTTTTGGCTTTACTCCATCACACACGAGCATAGTCGTTTAAGTCAATTGAACTTCAACAAAAAAGTGCCACCATAGGCGTTTGAAGCATTTCGCCTCCATTTAAAATAAAAGAAGCATGTCGCTTGAACCATTTAGCTCTTCCCAATTTTTTAGGGCATGGGTCGCTTCAACCAAATACGTAAAACCCTAAACCATAAAATGTATGTTACTTAAGCATTTTGAACCTCTTTTTATAGATGAGAGTGTCGGTTGAAATAGAATATTTGTTTGACCTGTGTCATTTAAATCCTTATAATAAAATCATAATGCATCATATCAGTGTAGCTTAAATCATCAAAAATTTCTATGAGAAACTTTTGACTCGGCGGTACAATCACACTCTTGCTGCCGTCGGTGCTTTTTGAGCCGCTTGCCTATAACTACCGCCGCCCCCCGCGCGGGCGCGTCAATCACTTGTAGTCTGTGCCGGTAGGCGCATGTGCCGTAGTGATTTGTGTGTGATACTGAAATCGTGTATTTCACATTATGAAATAATTTAATTATTTTCATTGTTATTTCTTGATTATTTAATAATAATTAAAGTTTAAGTCTAAATACTTACTTACGTATTTCTGCCGCTTATATTGTAAAAAAAAACTGACTACAGATATAATAAAAATTAAGATTAAAAAATGTAACGTAACTATCAAGCGTAGTAATAAATTAATTAAAGATGTTAGGCAAAAAGAGCATTTTTTTCCAATAAAAGCGACAGAAAGGTTATTGCGGATGAAACGCTGTAATCAATATCCGCAATTTTTCTAAGACCTATTCTGCTAAATAACTATCCAATTATGTTATAAGAAGCAAATATTTTTCTTTATATAGCAATAAAAATTGAGAAAAACGATTTTCATTCATTTTGTTTTCTTTAGACCTGCAGAGTACGAGTAATTATACCTTTGTCTCTAAATATCCGAGCTTCAACCACCATGTTTAATCATATTCATATAATTCCTGAGATTTAAGCAATCCGTTTTTCAATGAGTGTGTGTCATTAAGTCAATTAGAATCGCCACTTATTTCCATTAAAGAATCGCTTAAACTGTTTAGCCTTACCCCGTTGTATAGTAAAAATAGCGCTTAGCTCATTTAGCCTTCTTTTTAAAAAAGTGCACTTGTACACTACAGTCATTTGACTTGCCTCCGGCGGCAGACGCTGTTGGTATTTGAACCAATTAGCCTTTCTCTCATTTTTAGCAGATTTGTCTTAAGCGACCTTTATTTCGAGACATAATAAACTAATTTTATCAAGGTAGGAACCAAAGTACGCGCCTTTATATCTTGAATATTTGATGGCAGTTGCGTTACAATATAGCTGTTACTTTTTTTGTAGTGATTTTTTTTCTAAAAAATAAAACTTTAAACGGCTCTCCTGTAAAGTTTATAAAATGTCGGTTAAGTCAATTAGCCTTTCTACCGTTGATATAGAATGTTTTAGTTAGTGAAAAGAAAAAAAATTATAAGCATTTGCCTGCTGGCTATCCATGTATTATTTTACATTAAGCTCTGACATTTCAGGTGAGACTAGTGTACAAAGATGAGGAGGAGAAAATTCCTAACTTTGATGATATCTTCAGGGATGATGATGAGGAGGAGGTTAGTGCCAATAATTTTTAATCATATTTATTTCTGATTTGATGATATAATTTAGGATTTGTTTTTATTAACCCTCTGCCACTGATGTAGTCATGTGATATGAAATTAAAATCTTATTATCAGTATTGAAGTTGCGATACTGCAATACACAGGTTGACAACAACAATGTATACTGTATAAGGTGCAAAGTGCTAAAGGTTTGTTTAGAACTTAGAACCTTGTATGTTGTTGCCATTGACATGTCTGATAGTGATAGTCCACTGAAACACTGACAGAGGATTAACTTATTGTATTAATGTTTGTGCTCCTATTTAATAAAACCTTCTAAATTATTACTTATGTCTTACATACTACCAGTACTACCAAAGTTCACTAGTAAAACTTACATAGATATTTTTTACATAATAATTTCCAAAAGGTGCTCAAAAAGGTGCTGCTTTTGCTTTGAGATTTGTGTAGGAAACATTGTCAATCTTTAAATTTAAAAGCATGTTCTAGGAGGAGGAGTCAGAAGGTGGGCGCGAAGGCCTGGAGGCACTCGTGGAGCGACGACGAGCGAGGCGCGAGTGGGAGGAGCGTCGGGACACACTCATGTTTAACTACACGCAGTTCTCTTACTATGGCAAGCCTGTGAGTATTATGACATTTCTGCTCTGGCATTCACTAAAAAAAATGTAGTAACTATGTAATATTGTTTCATTGCCCAAAGGTTGTCTAGAAGAGATCGCTCTTTAGCGATAAGACCGCCTGTTGTGTTACCTCTACCTTTAAGATTCGATTTTTTTGTTATTTTCTTTTTTATGTTACGAGATGTGCAATAAAGAGTATTGTATTGTATGTAAGAAATATTTCTATTGCTAGAACATGTCTTAATGGCGTCTATCTAAAATGGTTACTTGGGAGAGATCTTATCATCTCATGATGTCTATATTGTCTATACAGGGTGTAATCGATAAGTGTTTACAGGCCATCATTTCGTAAATATGAGAGATATCAGAAAACTTTTAACTGATATCGAAAGTACTTTACCCAACGAGTGAAATTACACTAATAACTTTTTTGAAATAAAATCAGAAATATCCCAAATATTAACTTCAAACCCTTCCATACATTTAGTAGGTAACTGTTCATTCAAAGACTAGTTTAATACAACCGAGGCATTTCACCGTAACCAAATGATTCATGATTTGTCTTACGTTATGTTATTGCAACGTATTCGTACAAATAATGAATCTCTTAACAGTTTTATCTCTTACGACACCCGACATTTTTTAAGCCGTCATACTAAATGTATGGGAGCGTTTTAACTTAATATTTTTAATATTACTTCATCTATTTAGAAAAAGTTATTATTGTAATTTTACTCGTTGGGTAACATACTTTTGATATCAGTTAAAAGTTTTCTGATATCTCTCATAGTTACGGAATTATAGTCTGTAAACACTTATCGATTACACCCTGTATGTACAACACGTGGGTGTGCGTGTGTGCGTTGTAGCGTATGTACATGTTATATTATAATTTCTGACCTTACAACGCACACGACAAGCACACATTAAGTTTCATCTGGGTTTCTTTGTATTGATGAAATGAAAATATTGTATATTTTATGAGTACATAAAATGTATACGAGTGGGTCTCTCTCTAGTAAGACATAATTAGTATTAATTAGGTATTTGTTTATGAAAGGTAGTTGTATGACATTTGAAATTAAATTTGAGGGTGACGTATTCTGCCAATCATCCTCGAATCCTGCACAAGTTTTGATGCTCATTCTCATTATTTTAATTGTTGCAGAGCGCGCTGGTAGCGCTAGAGCTGGCTTGGCTGATATCCCGCTTGAGTCCCCAAGCAGCGTGGGCAGGGGCCGTGGCCAGCGCTGCACACGAGGCGTGGGGGGCCCGGACAGCCGCCGCCTGTTTGCTGGACGCCGCGCCGCTCATCCGTGCCACCGGAGACAATGTGAGCCCCGACTGTGTGTGACTAGTGCCAGTGTTGTGCATGTACTAGGGCCTGGCTGGTGTCCCCCCTGAGTCCCCAAGCGTGGGCAGGTGGCCAGCGCTGCACACGAGGCGTGGGGGGCCCGGACAGCCGCCGCCTGTCATCCGTGCCACCGGAGACAATGTGAGCCCCGACTGTGTGTGACTAGTGCCAGGTTGTGCATGTACTAGGGCCTGGCTGGTGTCCCCCCTGAGTCCCCAAGCGTGGGCAGGTGGCCAGCGCTGCACACGAGGCGTGGGGGGCCCGGACAGCCGCCGCCTGTCTGCTGGACGCACCGCTCATCCGTGCCACCGGAGACAATGTGAGCCCCGACTGTGTGTGACTAGTGCCAGTGTTGTGCATGTACTAGGGCCTGGCTGGTGTCCCCCCTGAGTCCCCAAGCGTGGGCAGGTGGCCAGCGCTGCACACGAGGCGTGGGGGGCCTGGACAGCCGCCGCCTGTCTGCTGGACAAGTCGGTTTTTTAAATTTTTAATTTGGTGATTATTTTTCAATTATTATAAACAAAAATTAGGGGTCGCTACAACAAGCACGGTACCGGAACCGAGAATTCCCGGTTCTTGCCATACAAATTCAGAACCGGGACCCTTCCTTAGTCACGACAATGTTTGAAAGTTATGGGATTCAAGTCCTGTTGTGATACTTATTTGTGAAGTAGCTCAACCCGCACTGTGATTTTTATATACCATTTAACATAAGTGTTAACATTTTTATACTATTGATTATTGTCAAAATTGCATTAGGACGAAATTATACAAGTAGTAACTTTTACACATCACTCTATATTTCCTTAGAGTCATTACACGCATAAATCAAAAATGCTCTATCTATTAAAGAAAACTCGCTTCAAAATCCGTTGCATTGTTTTAAGATTCAAGCATACATAGGGTGGACAGACAGCGTGTTTGTTTTATTCTATGTATTGATCAAAGCCCGGACAACGGGAGCGAAATTGAACTTTTCACCAGTGCTTAATGAAATATCGACTATTCTATCGACATCCATATGGACAATTTGCAAATTTTTTATTTATAGATTTTACTTAATATGTTTCCCTAGTAGTTCCACTTCTTTTCCAGATTAAAATATATATACACCGTGTTTTTTTTAATTCCGTTAAATTTAACAGGCTCTTTTCACAGACTATGTACTCGTAACTGTGTGTGTCAGCGATAAGTTTTTTGCAATAAATTATCCTTACAGCCTGTTTCACAATCCCTGTGTGAAAATATCCGTCAGATAACAGAATTAGATTTGGATAGAAGAAACAAGTTCATTCATTTGTATGGCGGCCGAGCGTGTCAGATTTTGTACTGAAGTTGTTACTTGCCTATAATTTTAAATATGTCTCAGGTCCTTGAGTATTCATATTTTTTTTTGTGTTGTTGCAATTAATATTACTTAAGTAGGCATTATTAATGTTGTTGTTCACTTCAACTTACAAAATTTGACGCCCGAAAGCTGCAAGCTGCGATTAAAGACGGACAACTCAGTGGATTTCACTGAGTTCATTTGACACGCTAAGTAGATACGTTTGCTTGATCTCTGGTATATGTGACATCTGTGCGTCAGATAAAATTGTCTCTGGCCTTATCTTTTTCCCAGACATATAAAAGAAAAGGGCAGCTAACATTTATCTATCAGATAGCATCCAGATCAGCAGAACCAAAGTAACCAATATAGCTCTCCGAATCGCTAAACTGAAGTGGCAATGGGCGGGGCACATTACACAATACACATAGAACCGATGGCCGTTGGAGCGGAAAGTTTCTCGAGTGGCGGCCACGTACCAAAACGCGCACCGTGGGCAGCCCCCAATACGTGGACTAATGACCTGGTGAAGGTCACAGGAGTCCGCTGGATACGGGTAGCGCAGAACCGGTCATTAATGGCAATCTTTGGAGGTCTATGTTCAGTAGTGGACGTCTTTTGGCTGATATGATAATGATGATGCTGAAGAACTGTTCGACATGATGCCAACGTCCACTTTTCATCATCGCACCGCTCGCCACCGACTGGGCGCTCATCCTCACACCTTGCAACCTAAATGGTCGCGCACCGTGCGGTTTCAGAGGAACTTCCTCCCGCGGACGGTCCGTCTGTGGAATGAGCTCCCTGCCGAGGTTTTCCCGTTGGACTACAGTATGGGGTTCTTCAAAAGAGGAGTGTACAAGTTCTTATTGGGCATTAAGCAACGCGCATGTGAGACCCCTGGGGTTGCAGGCGCCCATAGGCTACGGTGACTGCTTTACATCAGGCGGGCCGTATGCTTGTTTGCCACCGACATGGTATAAAAAAAAAATGTCGTTCAGGGAAGGTGAAACGAGCATTAATTCTAACTTTTTCTTTTCAGTCCGTGGAGCTAGTTCTAGAAAAAGACGCCTCTCTCCCACTGTACCGCTGGTGGTCGCTGGAAAGTGCGCTGAAGCATTCTCCTACCATCGGGCCGTTCCTGAAACTTCACTCCTTGGCCGGCGTGTCGCGACTTCGGCAGCTACTTGCTGACATGGGGTAATACTCTCCTTATCAATGACTTTATTAATACTGTATAGGAAATGTTAAACATATGGTTCATTGTCAGTCCGAAAAATAAAAGTTGTCCACTCGGTGGTCAAAAGTCAACAGATTTTATAAATCTATGTTACGATTTGATTGCATTAGGGCTATAGACCGGGGAACCTAGTTGTACCGTCAATTGTTTTATCCCAAAATTAGTACAGGAATTCCTTAACTATAGGTATGTCCACCGAAAGACGATAACCTAAATCTGACAATTACCCATATCTCTTATCAGAATCGCCGAACAGTTTACACGTGCGCTTCCAGTACTGTTTTACTAAGTGCTAATACTGTGCCGATCGAAATTATCTGTTATCGCTGGGCACTGGCCTCCATATATAATATATAAATTTATATAAAATCAATGAATTGTGTTCGTGTCTTCCAATAAAAATCGTCATATAAAATCATAACAATTGTTTGTAGATTCCCCCTACAACAGGCGCGGCAGGCATACCGCTCGATGGACGTGGAGCTCCGCCGCGGCCTGCTGGAAGCCCTGGAGACTGCCGCCGCCCGCCTCGGCCTCCGCGACGTGTCCCGCACCGCATACATCCTCAGGTACACTATACACTGGCCGACTATGACACGACATAGTAAAGTGTTTGTAGATCGCTACAACAGCGGCAGGCATACCGCTCATCCTCAGGCACACTATACACTGGCCGACTATGACACGACATAGTAAAGTGTTTGTAGATCGCTACAACAGCGGCAGGCATACCGCTCATCCTCAGTTACACTATACACTGGCCGACTATGATGACACGACATAGTAAAGTGTTTGTAGATCGCTACAACAGCGGCAGGCATACCGCTCATCCTCAGGTACACTATACACTGGCCGACTATGACACGACATAGTAAAGTGTTTGTAGATCGCTACAACAGCGGCAGGCATACCGCTCATCCTCAGGTACACTAGACACTGGCCGACTATGACACGACATAGTAAAGTGTTTGTAGATCGCTACAACAGCGGCAGGCATACCGCTCATCCTCAGGAACACTATACACTGGCCGACTATGACACGACATAGTAAAGTGTTTGTAGATCGCTACAACAGCGGCAGGCATACCGCACATCCTCAGGTACACTATACACTGGCCGACTATGATGACACGACATAGTAAAGTGTTTGTAGATCGCTACAACAGCGGCAGGCATACCGCTAATCCTCAGGTACACTATACACTGGCCGACTATGACACGACATAGTAAAGTGTTTGTAGATCGCTACAACAGCGGCAGGCATACCGCTCATCCTCAGGTACACTATACACTGGCCGACTATGATGACACGACATAGTAAAGTGTTTGTAGATCGCTACAACAGCGGCAGGCATACCGCTCATCCTCAGTACACTATACACTGGCCGACTATGATGACACGACATAGTAAAGTGTTTGTAGATCGCTACAACAGCGGCAGGCATACCGCTCATCCTCAGGTACACTATACACTGGCCGACTATGACACGACATAGTAAAGTGTTTGTAGATCGCTACAACAGCGGCAGGCATACCGCTCATCCTCAGTTACACTATACACTGGCCGACTATGATGACACGACATAGTAAAGTGTTTGTAGATCGCTACAACACCGGCAGGCATACCTAGGGTTGAAAATTTCCGTATTAATTCCCGTTTCTTTCCAAACAGCTCGTTTTTTTCCTGATTTTTTCGAAAAAAACAATGAAATTTTCCACTTTAATTTTCAACTCTAAACAAATGCAAATTGGGTCTTATTTTCACTTACACCAGGAGAACGCGATGTCACTGAGGAAAAGTCAATTGAAACAGATGGCAAGGAGTGACAGTGACAGTGACATTGATTGTTTCTGAAAAAACCCGAAAAAAACGGAAGAAAACGAAGTTTTCATACATTCCCGAAAAAAACATTTTGTTTTTTTCCGACATTTTCAACGCTAGGCATACCGCACATCCTCAGGTACACTATACACTGGCCGACTATGATGACACGACATAGTAAAGTGTTTGTAGATCGCTACAACAGCGGCAGGCATACCGCACATCCTCAGGGACACTATACACTGGCCGCCTATGATGACACGACATAGTAAAGTGTTTGTAGATCGCTACAACAGCGGCAGGCATACCGCTCATCCTCAGTTACACTATACACTGGCCGACTATGATGACACGACATAGTAAAGTGTTTGTAGTTCGCTACAACAGCGGCAGGCATACCGCTCATCCTCAGGTACACTATACACTGGCCGACTATGACACGACATAGTAAAGTGTTTGTAGATCGCTACAACAGAGACAGGCATACCGCTCATCCTCAGTTACACTATACACTGGCCGACTATGACACGACATAGTAAAGTGTTTGTAGATCGCTACAACAGCGGCAGGCATACCGCTCATCCTCAGTTACACTATACACTGGCCGACTATGATGACACGACATAGTAAAGTGCTTGTAGATCGCTACAACAGCGGCAGGCATACCGCTCATCCTCAGGTACACTATACACTGGCCGACTATGACACGACATAGTAAAGTGTTTGTAGATCGCTACAACAGCGGCAGGCATAGCGCTCATCCTCAGTTACACTATACACTGGCCGACTATGATGACACGACATAGTAAAGTGTTTGTAGATCGCTACAACAGCGGCAGGCATACCGCTCATCCTCAGGTACACTATACACTGGCCGACTATGATGACACGACATAGTAAAGTGTTTGTAGATCGCTACAACAGCGGCAGGCATACCGCTCATCCTCAGGTACACTATACACTGGCCGACTATGACACGACATAGTAAAGTGTTTGTAGATCGCTACAACAGCGGCAGGCATACCGCACATCCTCAGGGACACTATACACTGGCCGCCTATGATGACACGACATAGTAAAGTGTTTGTAGATCGCTACAACAGCGGCAGGCATACCGCTCATCCTCAGTTACACTATACACTGGCCGACTATGATGACACGACATAGTAAAGTGTTTGTAGTTCGCTACAACAGCGGCAGGCATACCGCTCATCCTCAGGTACACTATACACTGGCCGACTATGACACGACATAGTAAAGTGTTTGTAGATCGCTACAACAGCGGCAGGCATACCGCTCATCCTCAGGTACACTATACACTGGCCGACTATGACACGACATAGTAAAGTGTTTGTAGATCGCTACAACAGCGGCAGGCATAGCGCTCATCCTCAGTTACACTATACACTGGCCGACTATGATGACACGACATAGTAAAGTGTTTGTAGATCGCTACAACAGCGGCAGGCATACCGCTCATCCTCAGGTACACTATACACTGGCCGACTATGACACGACATAGTAAAGTGTTTGTAGATCGCTACAACAGCGGCAGGCATAGCGCTCATCCTCAGTTACACTATACACTGGCCGACTATGATGACACGACATAGTAAAGTGTTTGTAGATCGCTACAACAGCGGCAGGCATACCGCTCATCCTCAGGTACACTATACACTGGCCGACTATGATGACACGACATAGTAAAGTGTTTGTAGATCGCTACAACAGCGGCAGGCATACCGCTCATCCTCAGTACACTATACACTGGCCGACTATGATGACGCGACATAGTAAAGTGTTTGTAGATCGCTACAACAGCGGCAGGCATACCGCTCATCCTCAGGTATACTATACACTGGCCGACTATGACACGACATAGTAAAGTGTTTGTAGATCGCTACAACAGCGGCAGGCATACCGCTCATCCTCAGTTACACTATACACTGGCCGACTATGATGACACGACATAGTAAAGTGTTTGTAGATCGCTACAACAGCGGCAGGCATACCGCTCATCCTCAGGTACACTATACACTGGCCGACTATGACACGACATAGTAAAGTGTTTGTAGATCGCTACAACAGCGGCAGGCATAGCGCTCATCCTCAGTTACACTATACACTGGCCGACTATGATGACACGACATAGTAAAGTGTTTGTAGATCGCTACAACAGCGGCAGGCATACCGCTCATCCTCAGGTATACTATACACTGGCCGACTATGACACGACATAGTAAAGTGTTTGTAGATCGCTACAACAGCGGCAGGCATACCGCTCATCCTCAGTTACACTATACACTGGCCGACTATGATGACACGACATAGTAAAGTGTTTGTAGATCGCTACAACAGCGGCAGGCATACCGCTCATCCTCAGTACACTATACACTGGCCGACTATGACACGACATAGTAAAGTGTTTGTAGATCGCTACAACAGCGGCAGGCATACCGCTCATCCTCAGTTACACTATACACTGGCCGACTATGATGACACGACATAGTAAAGTGTTTGTAGATCGCTACAACAGCGGCAGGCATACCGCTCGTCCTCAGGTACACTATACACTGGCCGACTATGACACGACATAGTAAAGTGTTTGTAGATCGCTACAACAGCGGCAGGCATACCGCTCATCCTCAGGTACACTATACACTGGCCGACTATGATGACACGACATAGTAAAGTGTTTGTAGATCGCTACAACAGCGGCAGGCATACCGCTCATCCTCAGTTACACTATACACTGGCCGACTATGACACGACATAGTAAAGTGTTTGTAGATCGCTACAACAGCGGCAGGCATACCGCTCGATGGACGTGGAGCTCCGCCGCGGCCTGCTGGAAGCCCTGGAGACTGCCGCCGCCCGCCTCGGCCTCCGCGACGTGTCCCGCACCGCATACATCCTCAGGTACACTATACACTGGCCGACTATGATGACACGACATAGTAAAGTGTTTGTAGATCGCTACAACAGCGGCAGGCATACCGCTCGATGGACGTGGAGCTCCGCCGCGGCCTGCTGGAAGCCCTGGAGACTGCCGCCGCCCGCCTCGGCCTCCGCGACGTGTCCCGCACCGCATACATCCTCAGGTACACTATACACTGGCCGACTATGATGACACGACATAGTAAAGTGTTTGTAGATCGCTACAACAGCGGCAGGCATACCGCTCGATGGACGTGGAGCTCCGCCGCGGCCTGCTGGAAGCCCTGGAGACTGCCGCCGCCCGCCTCGGCCTCCGCGACGTGTCCCGCACCGCATACATCCTCAGGTACACTATACACTGGCCGACTATGATGACACGACATAGTAAAGTGTTTGTAGATCGCTACAACAGCGGCAGGCATACCGATCATCCTCAGGTACACTATACACTGGCCGACTATGACACGACATAGTAAAGTGTTTGTAGATCGCTACAACAGCGGCAGGCATACCGCTCATCCTCAGTTACACTATACACTGGCCGACTATGATGACACGACATAGTAAAGTGTTTGTAGATCGCTACAACAGCGGCAGGCATACCGCTCATCCTCAGGTACACTATACACTGGCCGACTATGATGACACGACATAGTAAAGTGTTTGTAGATCGCTACAACAGCGGCAGGCATACCGCTCATCTTCAGTACACTATACACTGGCCGACTATGACACGACATAGTAAAGTGTTTGTAGATCGCTACAACAGCGGCAGGCATACCGCTCATCCTCAGTTACACTATACACTGGCCGACTATGATGACACGACATAGTAAAGTGTTTGTAGATCGCTACAACAGCGGCAGGCATACCGCTCATCCTCAGTTACACTATACACTGGCCGACTATGATGACACGACATAGTAAAGTGTTTGTAGATCGCTACAACAGCGGCAGGCATACCGCTCATCCTCAGTTACACTATACACTGGCCGACTATGATGACACGACATAGTAAAGTGTTTGTAGATCGCTACAACAGCGGCAGGCATACCGCTCATCCTCAGTTACACTATACACTGGCCGACTATGACACGACATAGTAAAGTGTTTGTAGATCGCTACAACAGCGGCAGGCATACCGCTCATCCTCGGGTACACTATACACTGGCCGACTATGATGACACGACATAGTAAAGTGTTTGTAGATCGCTACAACAGCGGCAGGCATACCGCTCGTCCTCAGGTACACTATACACTGGCCGACTATGATGACACGACATAGTAAAGTGTTTGTAGATCGCTACAACAGCGGCAGGCATACCGCTCATTCTCAGGTACACTATACACTGGCCGACTATGATGACACGACATAGTAAAGTGTTTGTAGATCGCTACAACAGCGGCAGGCATACCGCTCGTCCTCAGGTACACTATACACTGGCCGACTATGACACGACATAGTAAAGTGTTTGTAGATCGCTACAACAGCGGCAGGCATACCGCTCATTCTCAGGTACACTATACACTGGCCGACTATGATGACACGACATAGTAAAGTGTTTGTAGATCGCTACAACAGCGGCAGGCATACCGCTCATCCTCAGTTACACTATACACTGGCCGACTATGACACGACATAGTAAAGTGTTTGTAGATCGCTACAACAGCGGCAGGCATACCGCTCATCCTCAGGTACACTATACACTGGCCGACTATGATGACACGACATAGTAAAGTGTTTGTAGATCGCTACAACAGCGGCAGGCATACCGCTCATCCTCAGGTACACTATACACTGGCCGACTATGATGACACGACATAGTAAAGTGTTTGTAGATCGCTACAACAGCGGCAGGCATACCGCTCATCCTCAGGTACACTATACACTGGCCGACTATGACACGACATAGTAAAGTGTTTGTAGATCGCTACAACAGCGGCAGGCATACCGCTCATCCTCAGGTACACTATACACTGGCCGACTATGACACGACATAGTAAAGTGTTTGTAGATCGCTACAACAGCGGCAGGCATACCGCTCATCCTCAGGTACACTATACACTGGCCGACTATGACACGACATAGTAAAGTGTTTGTAGATCGCTACAACAGCGGCAGGCATACCGCTCATCCTCAGGTACACTATACACTGGCCGACTATGACACGACATAGTAAAGTGTTTGTAGATCGCTACAACAGCGGCAGGCATACCGCTCATCCTCAGGTACACTATACACTGGCCGACTATGACACGACATAGTAAAGTGTTTGTAGATCGCTACAACAGCGGCAGGCATACCGCTCATCCTCAGTACACTATACACTGGCCGACTATGTTCACACGACATAGTAAAGTGTTTGTAGATCGCTACAACAGCGGCAGGCATACCGCTCATCCTCAGGTACACTATACACTGGCCGACTATGACACGACATAGTAAAGTGTTTGTAGATCGCTACAACAGCGGCAGGCATACCGCTCATCCTCAGTACACTATACACTGGCCGACTATGTTCACACGACATAGTAAAGTGTTTGTAGATCGCTACAACAGCGGCAGGCATACCGCTCATCCTCAGGTACACTATACACTGGCCGACTATGACACGACATAGTAAAGTGTTTGTAGATCGCTACAACAGCGGCAGGCATACCGCTCATCCTCAGTTACACTATACACTGGCCGACTATGATGACACGACATAGTAAAGTGTTTGTAGATCGCTACAACAGCGGCAGGCATACCGCTCATCCTCAGGTACACTATACACTGGCCGACTATGATGACACGACATAGTAAAGTGTTTGTAGATCGCTACAACAGCGGCAGGCATACCGCTCATCCTCAGGTACACTATACACTGGCCGACTATGATGACACGACATAGTAAAGTGTTTGTAGATCGCTACAACAGCGGCAGGCATACCGCTCATCCTCAGGTACACTATACACTGGCCGACTATGATGACACGACATAGTAAAGTGTTTGTAGATCGCTACAACAGCGGCAGGCATACCGCTCATCCTCAGGTACACTATACACTGGCCGACTATGACACGACATAGTAAAGTGTTTGTAGATCGCTACAACAGCGGCAGGCATACCGCTCATCCTCAGGTACACTATACACTGGCCGACTATGACACGACATAGTAAAGTGTTTGTAGATCGCTACAACAGCGGCAGGCATACCGCTCATCCTCAGGTACACTATACACTGGCCGACTATGACACGACATAGTAAAGTGTTTGTAGATCGCTACAACAGCGGCAGGCATACCGCTCATCCTCAGGTACACTATACACTGGCCGACTATGACACGACATAGTAAAGTGTTTGTAGATCGCTACAACAGCGGCAGGCATACCGCTCATCCTCAGGTACACTATACACTGGCCGACTATGACACGACATAGTAAAGTGTTTGTAGATCGCTACAACAGCGGCAGGCATACCGCTCATCCTCAGGTACACTATACACTGGCCGACTATGACACGACATAGTAAAGTGTTTGTAGATCGCTACAACAGCGGCAGGCATACCGCTCATCCTCAGTACACTATACACTGGCCGACTATGTTCACACGACATAGTAAAGTGTTTGTAGATCGCTACAACAGCGGCAGGCATACCGCTCATCTTCAGTACACTATACACTGGCCGACTATGACACGACATAGTAAAGTGTTTGTAGATCGCTACAACAGCGGCAGGCATACCGCTCATCCTCAGTTACACTATACACTGGCCGACTATGATGACACGACATAGTAAAGTGTTTGTAGATCGCTACAACAGCGGCAGGCATACCGCTCATCCTCAGTACACTATACACTGGCCGACTATGACACGACATAGTAAAGTGTTTGTAGATCGCTACAACAGCGGCAGGCATACCGCTCATCCTCAGTTACACTATACACTGGCCGACTATGATGACACGACATAGTAAAGTGTTTGTAGATCGCTACAACAGCGGCAGGCATACCGCTCATCCTCAGGTACACTATACACTGGCCGACTATGATGACACGACATAGTAAAGTGTTTGTAGATCGCTACAACAGCGGCAGGCATACCGCTCATCTTCAGTACACTATACACTGGCCGACTATGACACGACATAGTAAAGTGTTTGTAGATCGCTACAACAGCGGCAGGCATACCGCTCATCCTCAGTTACACTATACACTGGCCGACTATGATGACACGACATAGTAAAGTGTTTGTAGATCGCTACAACAGCGGCAGGCATACCGCTCATCCTCAGTTACACTATACACTGGCCGACTATGATGACACGACATAGTAAAGTGTTTGTAGATCGCTACAACAGCGGCAGGCATACCGCTCATCCTCAGGTACACTATACACTGGCCGACTATGATGACACGACATAGTAAAGTGTTTGTAGATCGCTACAACAGCGGCAGGCATACCGCTCATCCTCAGTACACTATACACTGGCCGACTATGACACGACATAGTAAAGTGTTTGTAGATCGCTACAACAGCGGCAGGCATACCGCTCATCCTCAGTTACACTATACACTGGCCGACTATGATGACACGACATAGTAAAGTGTTTGTAGATCGCTACAACAGCGGCAGGCATACCGCTCATCCTCAGGTACACTATACACTGGCCGACTATGATGACACGACATAGTAAAGTGTTTGTAGATCGCTACAACAGCGGCAGGCATACCGCTCATCCTCAGGTACACTATACACTGGCCGACTATGATGACACGACATAGTAAAGTGTTTGTAGATCGCTACAACAGCGGCAGGCATACCGCTCATCCTCAGTACACTATACACTGGCCGACTATGATGACACGACATAGTAAAGTGTTTGTAGATCGCTACAACAGCGGCAGGCATACCGCTCATCCTCAGGTACACTATACACTGGCCGACTATGACACGACATAGTAAAGTGTTTGTAGATCGCTACAACAGCGGCAGGCATACCGCTCTTCCTCAGGTACACTATACACTGGCCGACTATGATGACGCGACATAGTAAAGTGTTTGTAGATCGCTACAACAGCGGCAGGCATACCGCTCATCCTCAGGTACACTATACACTGGCCGACTATGACACGACATAGTAAAGTGTTTGTAGATCGCTACAACAGCGGCAGGCATACCGCTCTTCCTCAGGTACACTATACACTGGCCGACTATGATGACGCGACATAGTAAAGTGTTTGTAGATCGCTACAACAGCGGCAGGCATACCGCTCATCCTCAGTTACACTATACACTGGCCGACTATGACGACACGACATAGTAAAGTGTTTGTAGATCGCTACAACAGCGGCAGACATACCGCTCATCCTCAGGTACACTATACACTGGCCGACTATGACACGACATAGTAAAGTGTTTGTAGATCGCTACAACAGCGGCAGGCATACCGCTCATCCTCAGGTACACTATACACAGGCCGACTATGACACGACATAGTAAAGTGTTTGTAGATCGCTACAACAGCGGCAGGCATACCGCTCATCCTCAGGTACACTATACACTGGCCGACTATGACACGACATAGTAAAGTGTTTGTAGATCGCTACAACAGCGGCAGGCATACAGCTCATCCTCAGGTACACTATACACTGGCCGACTATGAAGACGCGACATAGTAAAGTGTTTGTAGATCGCTACAACAGCGGCAGGCATACCGCTCATCCTCAGTTACACTATACACTGGCCGACTATGACGACACGACATAGTAAAGTGTTTGTAGATCGCTACAACAGCGGCAGGCATACCGCTCATCCTCAGGTACACTATACACTGGCCGACTATGACACGACATAGTAAAGTGTTTGTAGATCGCTACAACAGCGGCAGGCATACCGCTCATCCTCAGGTACACTATACACTGGCCGACTATGATGACGCGACATAGTAAAGTGTTTGTAGATCGCTACAACAGCGGCAGGCATACCGCTCATCCTCAGGTACACTATACACTGGCCGACTATGACGACACGACATAGTAAAGTGTTTGTAGATCGCTACAACAGCGGCAGACATACCGCTCATCCTCAGGTACACTATACACTGGCCGACTATGACACGACATAGTAAAGTGTTTGTAGATCGCTACAACAGCGGCAGGCATACCGCTCATCCTCAGGTACACTATACACTGGCCGACTATGACACGACATAGTAAAGTGTTTGTAGATCGCTACAACAGCGGCAGGCATACCGCTCATCCTCAGTTACACTATACACTGGCCGACTATGACACGACATAGTAAAGTGTTTGTAGATCGCTACAACAGCGGCAGGCATACCGCTCATCCTCAGTTACACTATACACTGGCCGACTATGATGACACGACATAGTAAAGTGTTTGTAGATCGCTACAACAGCGGCAGGCATACCGCTCATCCTCAGTTACACTATACACTGGCCGACTATGATGACACGACATAGTAAAGTGTTTGTAGATCGCTACAACAGCGGCAGGCATACCGCTCATCCTCAGGTACACTATACACTGGCCGACTATGACACGACATAGTAAAGTGTTTGTAGATCGCTACAACAGCGGCAGGCATACCGCTCATCCTCAGTACACTATACACTGGCCGACTATGACACGACATAGTAAAGTGTTTGTAGATCGCTACAACAGCGGCAGGCATACCGCTCATCCTCAGTTACACTATACACTGGCCGACTATGACACGACATAGTAAAGTGTTTGTAGATCGCTACAACAGCGGCAGGCATACCGCTCATCCTCAGTTACACTATACACTGGCCGACTATGACACGACATAGTAAAGTGTTTGTAGATCGCTACAACAGCGGCAGGCATACCGCTCATCCTCAGTTACACTATACACTGGCCGACTATGACACGACATAGTAAAGTGTTTGTAGATCGCTACAACAGCGGCAGGCATACCGCTCATCCTCAGTTACACTATACACTGGCCGACTATGACACGACATAGTAAAGTGTTTGTAGATCGCTACAACAGCGGCAGGCATACCGCTCATCCTCAGTTACACTATACACTGGCCGACTATGACACGACATAGTAAAGTGTTTGTAGATCGCTACAACAGCGGCAGGCATACCGCTCGATGGACGTGGAGCTCCGCCGCGGCCTGCTGGAAGCCCTGGAGACTGCCGCCGCCCGCCTCGGCCTCCGCGACGTGTCCCGCACCGCATACATCCTCAGGTACACTATACACTGGCCGACTATGACACGACATAGTAAAGTGTTTGTAGATCGCTACAACAGCGGCAGGCATACCGCTCATCCTCAGTTACACTATACACTGGCCGACTATGACACGACATAGTAAAGTGTTTGTAGATCGCTACAACAGCGGCAGGCATACCGCTCATCCTCAGGTATACTATACACTGGCCGACTATGACACGACATAGTAAAGTGTTTGTAGATCGCTACAACAGCGGCAGGCATACCGCTCATCCTCAGGTATACTATACACTGGCCGACTATGATGACACGACATAGTAAAGTGTTTGTAGATCGCTATAACAGCGGCAGGTATACCGCTCATCCTCAGGCAGACTATACACTGGCCGACTATGACACGACATAGTAAAGTGTTTGTAGATCGCTACAACAGCGGCAGGCATACCGCTCATCCTCAGTACACTATACACTGGCCGACTATGACACGACATAGTAAAGTGTTTGTAGATCGCTACAACAGCGGCAGGCATACCGCTCATCCTTAGGTACACTATACACTGGCCGACTATGACACGACATAGTAAAGTGTTTGTAGATCGCTACAACAGCGGCAGGCATACCGCTCATCCTCAGTTACACTATACACTGGCCGACTATGACACGACATAGTAAAGTGTTTGTAGATCGCTACAACAGCGGCAGGCATACCGCTCCTCAGGTACACTATACACTGGCCGACTATGACACGACATAGTAAAGTGTTTGTAGATCGCTACAACAGCGGCAGGCATACCGCTCATCCTCAGGTACACTATACACTGGCCGACTATGACACGACATAGTAAAGTGTTTGTAGATCGCTACAACAGCGGCAGGCATACCGCTCATCCTCAGGTACACTATACACTGGCCGACTATGATGACACGACATAGTAAAGTGTTTGTAGATCGCTACAACAGCGGCAGGCATACCGCTCATCCTTAGGTACACTATACACTGGCCGACTATGATGACACGACATAGTAAAGTGTTTGTAGATCGCTACAACAGCGGCAGGCATACCGCTCATCCTCAGGGACACTATACACTGGCCGACTATGATGACACGACACAGTAAAGTGTTTGTAGATCGCTACAACAGCGGCAGGCATACCGCTCATCCTCGGGTACACTATACACTGGCCGACTATGATGACACGACATAGTAAAGTGTTTGTAGATCGCTACAACAGCGGCAGGCATACCGCTCATCCTCGGGTACACTATACACTGGCCGACTATGATGACACGACATAGTAAAGTGTTTGTAGATCGCTACAACAGCGGCAGGCATACCGCTTATCCTCAGGTACACTATACACTGGCCGACGATGACACGACATAGTAAAGTGTTTGTAGATCGCTACAACAGCGGCATGCATACCGCTCATCCTCGGGTACACTATACACTGGCCGACTATGATGACACGACCTAGTAAAGTGTTTGTAGATCGCTACAACAGCGGCAGGCATACCGCTCATTCTCAGGTACACTATACACTGGCCGACTATGATGACACGACATAGTAAAGTGTTTGTAGATCGCTACAACAGCGGCAGGCATACCGCTCGTCCTCAGGTACACTATACACTGGCCGACTATGATGACACGACATAGTAAAGTGTTTGTAGATCGCTACAACAGCGGCAGGCATACCGCTCATCCTCAGTTACACTATACACTGGCCGACTATGGACACGACATAGTAAAGTGTTTGTAGATCGCTACAACAGCGGCAGGCATACCGCTCATCCTCAGGTACACTATACACTGGCCGACTATGATGACACGACATAGTAAAGTGTTTGTAGATCGCTACAACAGCGGCAGGCATACCGCTCATCCTCAGGTACACTATACACTGGCCGACTATGATGACACGACATAGTAAAGTGTTTGTAGATCGCTACAACAGCGGCAGGCATACCGCTCATCCTCAGGTACACTATACACTGGCCGACTATGATGACACGACATAGTAAAGTGTTTGTAGATCGCTACAACAGCGGCAGGCATACCGCTCATCCTCAGGTACACTGTACACTGGCCGACTATGATGACACGACATAGTAAAGTGTTTGTAGATCGCTACAACAGCGGCAGGCATACCGCTCATCCTCAGTTACACTATACACTGGCCGACTATGACGCGACATAGTAAAGTGTTTGTAGATCGCTACAACAGCGGCAGGCATACCGCTCATCCTCAGGTAGACTATACACTGGCCGACTATGATGCCACGACATAGTAAAGTGTTTGTAGATCGCTACAACAGCGGCAGGCATACCGCTCATCCTCAGTTACACTATACACTGGCCGACTATGATGACACGACATAGTAAAGTGTTTGTAGATCGCTACAACAGCGGCAGGCATACCGCTCATCCTCAGTACACTATACACTGGCCGACTATGATGACACGACATAGTAAAGTGTTTGTAGATCGCTACAACAGCGGCAGGCATACCGGTCATCCTCAGTTACACTATACACTGGCCGACTATGACACGACATAGTAAAGTGTTTGTAGATCGCTACAACAGCGGCAGGCATACCGCTCATCCTCAGGAACACTATACACTGGCCGACTATGATGACACGACATAGTAAAGTGTTTGTAGATCGCTACAACAGCGGCAGGCATACCGCTAATCCTCAGGTACACTATACACTGGCCGACTATGACACGACATAGTAAAGTGTTTGTAGATCGCTACAACAGCGGCAGGCATACCGCTCATCCTCAGGTACACTATACACTGGCCGACTATGATGACACGACATAGTAAAGTGTTTGTAGATCGCTACAACAGCGGCAGGCATACCGCTCATCCTCAGTACACTATACACTGGCCGACTATGATGACACGACATAGTAAAGTGTTTGTAGATCGCTACAACAGCGGCAGGCATACCGCTCATCCTCAGGTACACTATACACTGGCCGACTATGACACGACATAGTAAAGTGTTTGTAGATCGCTACAACAGCGGCAGGCATACCGCTCATCCTCAGTTACACTATACACTGGCCGACTATGATGACACGACATAGTAAAGTGCTTGTAGATCGCTACAACAGCGGCAGGCATACCGCTCATCCTCAGGTACACTATACACTGGCCGACTATGACACGACATAGTAAAGTGTTTGTAGATCGCTACAACAGCGGCAGGCATAGCGCTCATCCTCAGTTACACTATACACTGGCCGACTATGATGACACGACATAGTAAAGTGTTTGTAGATCGCTACAACAGCGGCAGGCATACCGCTCATCCTCAGTACACTATACACTGGCCGACTATGACACGACATAGTAAAGTGTTTGTAGATCGCTACAACAGCGGCAGGCATACCGCTCATCCTCAGGTACACTATACACTGGCCGACTATGACACGACATAGTAAAGTGTTTGTAGATCGCTACAACAGCGGCAGGCATAGCGCTCATCCTCAGTTACACTATACACTGGCCGACTATGATGACACGACATAGTAAAGTGTTTGTAGATCGCTACAACAGCGGCAGGCATACCGCTCATCCTCAGTACACTATACACTGGCCGACTATGATGACACGACATAGTAAAGTGTTTGTAGATCGCTACAACAGCGGCAGGCATACCGCTCATCCTCAGGTACACTATACACTGGCCGACTATGATGACACGACATAGTAAAGTGTTTGTAGATCGCTACAACAGCGGCAGGCATACCGCTCATCCTCAGGTACACTATACACTGGCCGACTATGACACGACATAGTAAAGTGTTTGTAGATCGCTACAACAGCGGCAGGCATAGCGCTCATCCTCAGTTACACTATACACTGGCCGACTATGATGACACGACATAGTAAAGTGTTTGTAGATCGCTACAACAGCGGCAGGCATAGCGCTCATCCTCAGTTACACTATACACTGGCCGACTATGATGACACGACATAGTAAAGTGTTTGTAGATCGCTACAACAGCGGCAGGCATACCGCTCATCCTCAGTACACTATACACTGGCCGACTATGATGACACGACATAGTAAAGTGTTTGTAGATCGCTACAACAGCGGCAGGCATACCGCTCATCCTCAGGTACACTATACACTGGCCGACTATGATGACACGACATAGTAAAGTGTTTGTAGATCGCTACAACAGCGGCAGGCATACCGCTCATCCTCAGGTACACTATACACTGGCCGACTATGACACGACATAGTAAAGTGTTTGTAGATCGCTACAACAGCGGCAGGCATAGCGCTCATCCTCAGTTACACTATACACTGGCCGACTATGATGACACGACATAGTAAAGTGTTTGTAGATCGCTACAACAGCGGCAGGCATACCGCTCATCCTCAGGTACACTATACACTGGCCGACTATGATGACACGACATAGTAAAGTGTTTGTAGATCGCTACAACAGCGGCAGGCATACCGCTCATCCTCAGGTACACTATACACTGGCCGACTATGACACGACATAGTAAAGTGTTTGTAGATCGCTACAACAGCGGCAGGCATACCGCACATCCTCAGGGACACTATACACTGGCCGCCTATGATGACGCGACATAGTAAAGTGTTTGTAGATCGCTACAACAGCGGCAGGCATACCGCTCATCCTCAGTTACACTATACACTGGCCGACTATGATGACACGACATAGTAAAGTGTTTGTAGTTCGCTACAACAGCGGCAGGCATACCGCTCATCCTCAGGTACACTATACACTGGCCGACTATGACACGACATAGTAAAGTGTTTGTAGATCGCTACAACAGAGACAGGCATACCGCTCATCCTCAGTTACACTATACACTGGCCGACTATGACACGACATAGTAAAGTGTTTGTAGATCGCTACAACAGCGGCAGGCATACCGCTCATCCTCAGTTACACTATACACTGGCCGACTATGATGACACGACATAGTAAAGTGCTTGTAGATCGCTACAACAGCGGCAGGCATACCGCTCATCCTCAGGTACACTATACACTGGCCGACTATGACACGACATAGTAAAGTGTTTGTAGATCGCTACAACAGCGGCAGGCATAGCGCTCATCCTCAGTTACACTATACACTGGCCGACTATGATGACACGACATAGTAAAGTGTTTGTAGATCGCTACAACAGCGGCAGGCATACCGCTCATCCTCAGTACACTATACACTGGCCGACTATGATGACACGACATAGTAAAGTGTTTGTAGATCGCTACAACAGCGGCAGGCATACCGCTCATCCTCAGGTACACTATACACTGGCCGACTATGATGACACGACATAGTAAAGTGTTTGTAGATCGCTACAACAGCGGCAGGCATACCGCTCATCCTCAGGTACACTATACACTGGCCGACTATGACACGACATAGTAAAGTGTTTGTAGATCGCTACAACAGCGGCAGGCATAGCGCTCATCCTCAGTTACACTATACACTGGCCGACTATGATGACACGACATAGTAAAGTGTTTGTAGATCGCTACAACAGCGGCAGGCATACCGCTCATCCTCAGGTACACTATACACTGGCCGACTATGATGACACGACATAGTAAAGTGTTTGTAGATCGCTACAACAGCGGCAGGCATACCGCTCATCCTCAGTACACTATACACTGGCCGACTATGATGACGCGACATAGTAAAGTGTTTGTAGATCGCTACAACAGCGGCAGGCATACCGCTCATCCTCAGGTATACTATACACTGGCCGACTATGACACGACATAGTAAAGTGTTTGTAGATCGCTACAACAGCGGCAGGCATACCGCTCATCCTCAGTTACACTATACACTGGCCGACTATGATGACACGACATAGTAAAGTGTTTGTAGATCGCTACAACAGCGGCAGGCATACCGCTCATCCTCAGGTACACTATACACTGGCCGACTATGACACGACATAGTAAAGTGTTTGTAGATCGCTACAACAGCGGCAGGCATAGCGCTCATCCTCAGTTACACTATACACTGGCCGACTATGATGACACGACATAGTAAAGTGTTTGTAGATCGCTACAACAGCGGCAGGCATACCGCTCATCCTCAGGTATACTATACACTGGCCGACTATGACACGACATAGTAAAGTGTTTGTAGATCGCTACAACAGCGGCAGGCATACCGCTCATCCTCAGTTACACTATACACTGGCCGACTATGATGACACGACATAGTAAAGTGTTTGTAGATCGCTACAACAGCGGCAGGCATACCGCTCATGCTCAGGTACACTATACACTGGCCGACTATGATGACACGACATAGTAAAGTGTTTGTAGATCGCTACAACAGCGGCAGGCATACCGCTCATCCTCAGGTACACTATACACTGGCCGACTATGACACGACATAGTAAAGTGTTTGTAGATCGCTACAACAGCGGCAGGCATACCGCTCGTCCTCAGGTACACTATACACTGGCCGACTATGACACGACATAGTAAAGTGTTTGTAGATCGCTACAACAGCGGCAGGCATACCGCTCATCCTCAGGTACACTATACACTGGCCGACTATGATGACACGACATAGTAAAGTGTTTGTAGATCGCTACAACAGCGGCAGGCATACCGCTCATCCTCAGTTACACTATACACTGGCCGACTATGACACGACATAGTAAAGTGTTTGTAGATCGCTACAACAGCGGCAGGCATACCGCTCGATGGACGTGGAGCTCCGCCGCGGCCTGCTGGAAGCCCTGGAGACTGCCGCCGCCCGCCTCGGCCTCCGCGACGTGTCCCGCACCGCATACATCCTCAGGTACACTATACACTGGCCGACTATGATGACACGACATAGTAAAGTGTTTGTAGATCGCTACAACAGCGGCAGGCATACCGCTCGATGGACGTGGAGCTCCGCCGCGGCCTGCTGGAAGCCCTGGAGACTGCCGCCGCCCGCCTCGGCCTCCGCGACGTGTCCCGCACCGCATACATCCTCAGGTACACTATACACTGGCCGACTATGATGACACGACATAGTAAAGTGTTTGTAGATCGCTACAACAGCGGCAGGCATACCGCTCGATGGACGTGGAGCTCCGCCGCGGCCTGCTGGAAGCCCTGGAGACTGCCGCCGCCCGCCTCGGCCTCCGCGACGTGTCCCGCACCGCATACATCCTCAGGTACACTATACACTGGCCGACTATGATGACACGACATAGTAAAGTGTTTGTAGATCGCTACAACAGCGGCAGGCATACCGATCATCCTCAGGTACACTATACACTGGCCGACTATGACACGACATAGTAAAGTGTTTGTAGATCGCTACAACAGCGGCAGGCATACCGCTCATCCTCAGTTACACTATACACTGGCCGACTATGATGACACGACATAGTAAAGTGTTTGTAGATCGCTACAACAGCGGCAGGCATACCGCTCATCCTCAGGTACACTATACACTGGCCGACAATGATGACACGACATAGTAAAGTGTTTGTAGATCGCTACAACAGCGGCAGGCATACCGCTCATCTTCAGTACACTATACACTGGCCGACTATGACACGACATAGTAAAGTGTTTGTAGATCGCTACAACAGCGGCAGGCATACCGCTCATCCTCAGTTACACTATACACTGGCCGACTATATTGACACGACATAGTAAAGTGTTTGTAGATCGCTACAACAGCGGCAGGCATACCGCTCATCCTCAGTTACACTATACACTGGCCGACTATGATGACACGACATAGTAAAGTGTTTGTAGATCGCTACAACAGCGGCAGGCATACCGCTCATCCTCAGTTACACTATACACTGGCCGACTATGATGACACGACATAGTAAAGTGTTTGTAGATCGCTACAACAGCGGCAGGCATACCGCTCATCCTCAGTTACACTATACACTGGCCGACTATGACACGACATAGTAAAGTGTTTGTAGATCGCTACAACAGCGGCAGGCATACCGCTCATCCTCGGGTACACTATACACTGGCCGACTATGATGACACGACATAGTAAAGTGTTTGTAGATCGCTACAACAGCGGCAGGCATACCGCTCGTCCTCAGGTACACTATACACTGGCCGACTATGATGACACGACATAGTAAAGTGTTTGTAGATCGCTACAACAGCGGCAGGCATACCGCTCATTCTCAGGTACACTATACACTGGCTGACTATGATGACACGACATAGTAAAGTGTTTGTAGATCGCTACAACAGCGGCAGGCATACCGCTCGTCCTCAGGTACACTATACACTGGCCGACTATGACACGACATAGTAAAGTGTTTGTAGATCGCTACAACAGCGGCAGGCATACCGCTCATTCTCAGGTACACTATACACTGGCCGACTATGATGACACGACATAGTAAAGTGTTTGTAGATCGCTACAACAGCGGCAGGCATACCGCTCATCCTCAGTTACACTATACACTGGCCGACTATGACACGACATAGTAAAGTGTTTGTAGATCGCTACAACAGCGGCAGGCATACCGCTCATCCTCAGGTACACTATACACTGGCCGACTATGATGACACGACATAGTAAAGTGTTTGTAGATCGCTACAACAGCGGCAGGCATACCGCTCATCCTCAGGTACACTATACACTGGCCGACTATGATGACACAACATAGTAAAGTGTTTGTAGATCGCTACAACAGCGGCAGGCATACCGCTCATCCTCAGGTACACTATACACTGGCCGACTATGACACGACATAGTAAAGTGTTTGTAGATCGCTACAACAGCGGCAGGCATACCGCTCATCCTCAGGTACACTATACACTGGCCGACTATGACACGACATAGTAAAGTGTTTGTAGATCGCTACAACAGCGGCAGGCATACCGCTCATCCTCAGGTACACTATACACTGGCCGACTATGACACGACATAGTAAAGTGTTTGTAGATCGCTACAACAGCGGCAGGCATACCGCTCATCCTCAGGTACACTATACACTGGCCGACTATGACACGACATAGTAAAGTGTTTGTAGATCGCTACAACAGCGGCAGGCATACCGCTCATCCTCAGGTACACTATACACTGGCCGACTATGACACGACATAGTAAAGTGTTTGTAGATCGCTACAACAGCGGCAGGCATACCGCTCATCCTCAGTACACTATACACTGGCCGACTATGTTCACACGACATAGTAAAGTGTTTGTAGATCGCTACAACAGCGGCAGGCATACCGCTCATCCTCAGGTACACTATACACTGGCCGACTATGACACGACATAGTAAAGTGTTTGTAGATCGCTACAACAGCGGCATGCATACCGCTCATCCTCAGTACACTATACACTGGCCG
Source organism: Thaumatotibia leucotreta (assembly GCA_025490895.1). Classification (NCBI taxonomy): domain Eukaryota; kingdom Metazoa; phylum Arthropoda; class Insecta; order Lepidoptera; family Tortricidae; genus Thaumatotibia; species Thaumatotibia leucotreta. The sequence continues at coordinate 58,176 of JALPQI010002294.1, forward strand.
ACTATGACACGACATAGTAAAGTGTTTGTAGATCGCTACAACAGCGGCAGGCATACCGCTCATCCTCAGTTACACTATACACTGGCCGACTATGATGACACGACATAGTAAAGTGTTTGTAGATCGCTACAACAGCGGCAGGCATACCGCTCATCCTCAGGTACACTATACACTGGCCGACTATGATGACACGACATAGTAAAGTGTTTGTAGATCGCTACAACAGCGGCAGGCATACCGCTCATCCTCAGGTACACTATACACTGGCCGACTATGATGACACGACATAGTAAAGTGTTTGTAGATCGCTACAACAGCGGCAGGCATACCGCTCATCCTCAGGTACACTATACACTGGCCGACTATGATGACACGACATAGTAAAGTGTTTGTAGATCGCTACAACAGCGGCAGGCATACCGCTCATCCTCAGGTACACTATACACTGGCCGACTATGACACGACATAGTAAAGTGTTTGTAGATCGCTACAACAGCGGCAGGCATACCGCTCATCCTCAGGTACACTATACACTGGCCGACTATGACACGACATAGTAAAGTGTTTGTAGATCGCTACAACAGCGGCAGGCATACCGCTCATCCTCAGGTACACTATACACTGGCCGACTATGACACGACATAGTAAAGTGTTTGTAGATCGCTACAACAGCGGCAGGCATACCGCTCATCCTCAGGTACACTATACACTGGCCGACTATGACACGACATAGTAAAGTGTTTGTAGATCGCTACAACAGCGGCAGGCATACCGCTCATCCTCAGGTACACTATACACTGGCCGACTATGACACGACATAGTAAAGTGTTTGTAGATCGCTACAACAGCGGCAGGCATACCGCTCATCCTCAGGTACACTATACACTGGCCGACTATGACACGACATAGTAAAGTGTTTGTAGATCGCTACAACAGCGGCAGGCATACCGCTCATCCTCAGTACACTATACACTGGCCGACTATGTTCACACGACATAGTAAAGTGTTTGTAGATCGCTACAACAGCGGCAGGCATACCGCTCATCTTCAGTACACTATACACTGGCCGACTATGACACGACATAGTAAAGTGTTTGTAGATCGCTACAACAGCGGCAGGCATACCGCTCATCCTCAGTTACACTATACACTGGCCGACTATGATGACACGACATAGTAAAGTGTTTGTAGATCGCTACAACAGCGGCAGGCATACCGCTCATCCTCAGTACACTATACACTGGCCGACTATGACACGACATAGTAAAGTGTTTGTAGATCGCTACAACAGCGGCAGGCATACCGCTCATCCTCAGTTACACTATACACTGGCCGACTATGATGACACGACATAGTAAAGTGTTTGTAGATCGCTACAACAGCGGCAGGCATACCGCTCATCCTCAGGTACACTATACACTGGCCGACTATGATGACACGACATAGTAAAGTGTTTGTAGATCGCTACAACAGCGGCAGGCATACCGCTCATCTTCAGTACACTATACACTGGCCGACTATGACACGACATAGTAAAGTGTTTGTAGATCGCTACAACAGCGGCAGGCATACCGCTCATCCTCAGTTACACTATACACTGGCCGACTATGATGACACGACATAGTAAAGTGTTTGTAGATCGCTACAACAGCGGCAGGCATACCGCTCATCCTCAGTTACACTATACACTGGCCGACTATGATGACACGACATAGTAAAGTGTTTGTAGATCGCTACAACAGCGGCAGGCATACCGCTCATCCTCAGGTACACTATACACTGGCCGACTATGATGACACGACATAGTAAAGTGTTTGTAGATCGCTACAACAGCGGCAGGCATACCGCTCATCCTCAGTACACTATACACTGGCCGACTATGACACGACATAGTAAAGTGTTTGTAGATCGCTACAACAGCGGCAGGCATACCGCTCATCCTCAGTTACACTATACACTGGCCGACTATGATGACACGACATAGTAAAGTGTTTGTAGATCGCTACAACAGCGGCAGGCATACCGCTCATCCTCAGGTACACTATACACTGGCCGACTATGATGACACGACATAGTAAAGTGTTTGTAGATCGCTACAACAGCGGCAGGCATACCGCTCATCCTCAGGTACACTATACACTGGCCGACTATGATGACACGACATAGTAAAGTGTTTGTAGATCGCTACAACAGCGGCAGGCATACCGCTCATCCTCAGTACACTATACACTGGCCGACTATGATGACACGACATAGTAAAGTGTTTGTAGATCGCTACAACAGCGGCAGGCATACCGCTCATCCTCAGGTACACTATACACTGGCCGACTATGACACGACATAGTAAAGTGTTTGTAGATCGCTACAACAGCGGCAGGCATACCGCTCTTCCTCAGGTACACTATACACTGGCCGACTATGATGACGCGACATAGTAAAGTGTTTGTAGATCGCTACAACAGCGGCAGGCATACCGCTCATCCTCAGGTACACTATACACTGGCCGACTATGACACGACATAGTAAAGTGTTTGTAGATCGCTACAACAGCGGCAGGCATACCGCTCTTCCTCAGGTACACTATACACTGGCCGACTATGATGACGCGACATAGTAAAGTGTTTGTAGATCGCTACAACAGCGGCAGGCATACCGCTCATCCTCAGTTACACTATACACTGGCCGACTATGACGACACGACATAGTAAAGTGTTTGTAGATCGCTACAACAGCGGCAGACATACCGCTCATCCTCAGGTACACTATACACTGGCCGACTATGACACGACATAGTAAAGTGTTTGTAGATCGCTACAACAGCGGCAGGCATACCGCTCATCCTCAGGTACACTATACACTGGCCGACTATGATGACGCGACATAGTAAAGTGTTTGTAGATCGCTACAACAGCGGCAGGCATACCGCTCATCCTCAGGTACACTATACACTGGCCGACTATGATGACGCGACATAGTAAAGTGTTTGTAGATCGCTACAACAGCGGCAGGCATACCGCTCATCCTCAGGTACACTATACACTGGCCGACTATGACGACACGACATAGTAAAGTGTTTGTAGATCGCTACAACAGCGGCAGACATACCGCTCATCCTCAGGTACACTATACACTGGCCGACTATGACACGACATAGTAAAGTGTTTGTAGATCGCTACAACAGCGGCAGGCATACCGCTCATCCTCAGGTACACTATACACTGGCCGACTATGACACGACATAGTAAAGTGTTTGTAGATCGCTACAACAGCGGCAGGCATACCGCTCATCCTCAGGTACACTATACACTGGCCGACTATGACGACACGACATAGTAAAGTGTTTGTAGATCGCTACAACAGCGGCAGACATACCGCTCATCCTCAGGTACACTATACACTGGCCGACTATGACACGACATAGTAAAGTGTTTGTAGATCGCTACAACAGCGGCAGGCATACCGCTCATCCTCAGGTACACTATACACTGGCCGACTATGACACGACATAGTAAAGTGTTTGTAGATCGCTACAACAGCGGCAGGCATACCGCTCATCCTCAGGTACACTATACACTGGCCGACTATGATGACACGACATAGTAAAGTGTTTGTAGATCGCTACAACAGCGGCAGGCATACCGCTCATCCGTACACTATACACTGGCCGACTATGATGACACGACATAGTAAAGTGTTTGTAGATCGCTACAACAGCGGCAGGCATACCGCTCATCCTCAGGAACACTATACACTGGCCGACTATGACACGACATAGTAAAGTGTTTGTAGATCGCTACAACAGCGGCAGGCATACCGCTCATCCTCAGGTACACTATACACTGGCCGACTATGATGACACGACATAGTAAAGTGTTTGTAGATCGCTACAACAGCGGCAGGCATACCGCTCATCCTCAGGTACACTATACACTGGCCGACTATGATGACGCGACATAGTAAAGTGTTTGTAGATCGCTACAACAGCGGCAGGCATACCGCTCATCCTCAGGTACACTATACACTGGCCGACTATGATGACGCGACATAGTAAAGTGTTTGTAGATCGCTACAACAGCGGCAGGCATACCGCTCATCCTCAGGTACACTATACACTGGCCGACTATGATGACACGACATAGTAAAGTGTTTGTAGATCGCTACAACAGCGGCAGGCATACCGCTCATCCTCAGGTACACTATACACTGGCCGACTATGATGACACGACATAGTAAAGTGTTTGTAGATCGCTACAACAGCGGCAGGCATACCGCTCATCCTCAGGTACACTATACACTGGCCGACTATGATGACACGACATAGTAAAGTGTTTGTAGATCGCTACAACAGCGGCAGGCATACCGCTCATCCTCAGGTACACTATACACTGGCCGACTATGATGACACGACATAGTAAAGTGTTTGTAGATCGCTACAACAGCGGCAGACATACCGCTCATCCTCAGGTACACTATACACTGGCCGACTATGACACGACATAGTAAAGTGTTTGTAGATCGCTACAACAGCGGCAGGCATACCGCTCATCCTCAGTACACTATACACTGGCCGACTATGACACGACATAGTAAAGTGTTTGTAGATCGCTACAACAGCGACAGGCATACCGCTCATCCTCAGGTACACTATACACTGGCCGACTATGATGACACGACATAGTAAAGTGTTTGTAGATCGCTACAACAGCGGCAGGCATACCGCTCATCCTCAGGTACACTATACACTGGCCGACTATGACACGACATAGTAAAGTGTTTGTAGATCGCTACAACAGCGGCAGGCATACCGCTCATCCTCAGTTACACTATACACTGGCCGACTATGATGACACGACATAGTAAAGTGTTTGTAGATCGCTACAACAGCGGCAGGCATACCGCTCATCCTCAGGTACACTATACACTGGCCGACTATGATGACACGACATAGTAAAGTGTTTGTAGATCGCTACAACAGCGGCAGGCATACCGCTCATCCTCAGGTACACTATACACTGGCCGACTATGATGACGCGACATAGTAAAGTGTTTGTAGATCGCTACAACAGCGGCAGGCATACCGCTCATCCTCAGGTACACTATACACTGGCCGACTATGATGACGCGACATAGTAAAGTGTTTGTAGATCGCTACAACAGCGGCAGGCATACCGCTCATCCTCAGGTACACTATACACTGGCCGACTATGATGACACGACATAGTAAAGTGTTTGTAGATCGCTACAACAGCGGCAGGCATACCGCTCATCCTCAGGTACACTATACACTGGCCGACTATGATGACGCGACATAGTAAAGTGTTTGTAGATCGCTACAACAGCGGCAGGCATACCGCTCATCCTCAGGTACACTATACACTTGAGGTGTGATTTGACGTAGTAAATGATACAACGAAGTCTGAGGCAACACCACAGAATATATAAAGTACAGAAGCTTCACTGCTTTGATGTTCACAAATGCCGGCTTTTTATGTACCTACACAATTATTATTACCAAACAAAACGGCGCGCGAGGCGACGCGAGCAGCTGAAATGAGCCGTATTGCGTGGCGAAAAGGTCGCTTATAAGCCGCACGCCGTCGAAAACAAGGCTTGTCAATTATTGAAAACTAATAAAATAACGAACGGCGCTATGAGGCGTCTGACAAATACATTACTGCAATGATATCTACGGCGTTAATAGCATTCGTCTTGATTCAACAATTTAGTTCATGCGTGATTATAGAAATTTACCTACGCATTTCATACACGTGATTCAAAAATATTTGTTTCAACTCGGTCGGCACCTTCTTTGTACTTCGGCCGCGCGTGCCCGGGCGGCATTGTTTCAGGTGTGAGTGAGATAGCAACACGACTTCGCTAACTTTAGGTGAATATCCATCCGAATAATCCTGTTAATAACACGAACATTCTAAAAATATCTGTAGACAGTATGTGAGGTGTGCAGAAATTAATATATCTGCTTAATGCATTTAAAAATAAAGAATTACGTAGGTACCTAACCTACGCATTCATTACAAAAGCAGCATAAATAAGTAATGGTTTAATCACAATCGTAAGGCAGACGTAACACGGCATTTTCTCTTATAGGCACCAGTGTACCTATTTGATATTATGGGAATAAAGTCAGACAACCAAATAATATGTTAGGACAAAAGGCGCGAAATTCAATAAAAGTATGAGAGAACGAAGTTTTTTACATTATTTAAATGTGCCGCTTTTTTACAAATTTGTCCGAAAATAAACAGTTTTGTCTGTAATTGACTTGAGTTTCTGAGAATTTAATTTACTAGGAATGTAGGTAATAAGTGTATTATTATGTTCCTTACTTTTTAGTATCTCTCTGACGCATCGGCTGTGCGAAAAACGCGTCATGATAATTAACATTATTATTATTGCAACATGCTGCTATGCAGTATATTTTCGGCATTTTCATTTAAGATGTATACTTAAAATAATCCTAATATTTGCAAGCGATATATTTCGCGATACGTGACGAGCCAGCGTTGTTTTAAACGTGCGTTCCGAGACAGCGCGCGCCAACCATTGAATAGACCACGGAGACGGGGCGCTCTGCATGTACTTGTAGCCGCGCGACGGAATCGCGGAGTGACACCCCCTTGGCAACACTGAACACTGAATATATTTATTTGTGAAACAAGGCCGTTATACTAGAATCATATGCATTAAGTAAAGAGGGGATAACCATGTAAGATGTAAGGCTGCGGGTCAAGATAATGTTTGTGGGTGTTCCTAGGAAGTAGCTGGAATTACAGTAATCTGAGCCCAACGTTTTATGGCTTTAACCCTTTGCACGCCGATCACGAACACAACTCGTTATTTTCGCAGTTGTGATCTTAAACTCTATTGATAACCTGTTAGAGTTCAAATTTAAATGAATACTTTTTTATGTCGGCGTGCAAAGGGTTGATTTAGGTTAATTAATATAGGTTCCTTATTAGGAATGGAATCAAGTTTCAATTAGGTTGCGGCAATACAGAATTGAATAGGTTGGGGCTACACTACACACTGGCCGACTATGATGACACGACAATCACGACAGTAAAATGTTTGTAGCCCGTTGGACCTTACGCCATAGTGCAGATAGTGCTGCCATCTCACCTCCCCATAGTGGCGGAAAATGTATCAAAAATCCTCATTATTAAAGGATCGTATATTTATTTTTTATAAATGATATATTATTATTATTTGTATCTCTCTTTCATCTCAACACAGGCCTATAAATCCCGGTCTTTTGACCATTTTGGGGATACAGATCCAACATGTAGAGGCCCTTTGGAGAAATTTGCTGTTTTACACCTGCTGCAACCTATTCACGGGAATAAAAATAGATATCAGTGAACCGGGCCCAGCAGGTATATAGAGGCTATTAGAGATTATATGGAAGAGATAATGGGTTATGGTGATGAAGGTTGGATGGATAAAAACATGGAACTATAGAAAAAAGGTCCCGACACCTGCCATAACAATGATTTCTCTTTGCTATCGAGGCAGGCGGTGACTCGCCGCCGACTAGATGGGCCCCCGTAAATGCCGTCACAAGAGACAGCCAGGGGCAACACCGGTGTAGGCGGCTCAGGAGTGTAGAGAGGTGTACACCGCTTTCTGCGCAGTGGCTTGACAGCCGCTGCATCAACTCGCGACTTACGCAAATTTACACTTCCACCCCTGGAGCGTATAGCTCTGACGACTCCTCTCTGGACGGCCAGTTAAGGCAAGCCAGAGCTGAGAGTCCTACGGGTCCCCTTGGGGTTCCACTCCGACCGACGAAGACACGCCGGAGGCGGGGACCCTGACCGACTCGAGGGAGCACGAGGGCCCGTGGGGTCGTTACTGTCCAGCAGCGAGCCACAAGCTGCCCTGCGGCCTTATTATTATTACTATTTGTATGTTTTTGCCATATCTCGGGACCATGGGGTCCCGGGCCTTTGGGAGGCATGCGTGGGGCTGAAGCCAACAGCGCAGAGGCCCTTTAAGACAATTAATATAAAGCAAAGGATACACGTGGCGGAGACCATCCTCGAGCGCACAATATGATACGTCCGGAGATGGTCCCCGCCAGGTGCAGACTATTGCAGTGCAGCACTGTGACTGCGATGGAAACTAAGGTCATGGGCTATGGTTGGTATATTGGATGGACTGGATACTGGGTTATGGGAGGAGACTAGCGGACACCTGCCATGACAATCAGTCTCAAAATTGTAAAAAGGCAGTTGGTGACTTATTATTATTATTATTGTTTCAGACGAGCGCACGCGCCGCCGCTGTCGGCGCTGGACGCCGTGTACGCCGCCGCCGCGCTACTCGAACACGTGAGTCTGTCTCTTTCGTCAACTTTGTGTCGTTATTATTTTTCCATATGGACGATCCTGCACTAAATACAAGTTTCTGCTTGATACAATTGTTGACTGGTAGGGAATGCCTCGAGGCATTAAGTTCGCCATTTATAATTTTTTTGGTATATTGTGCAATAACGCCTAAATAAATAAATAAACTTCATTAGTAAGTATCATAAGTAGAACCTTCGGAATTAGAGGATAAATACTTAGGAGAATAATCTTTTGTTTGCCAAAGACGCAGACTTAATAATATTGTGTCCCTCACTTATGGTAATCTATTTCGAAACAGCTTAACACGTTCGACGCCGACACAGCGTGTGTGACCAACAAAATCAGATTCCTATGCCAGTGACACGCAAACGTGATCAGAATAACCTTATTCTTATGCCACTAGCATAAATCAAGTTCTTACTCCTATGCCAGTGCCATAGAAATACGAACGTTTTTGACACAAGTGCTGTGTCGCTGGCATAAGAGTACAATCTGTTCAGTCACACATGCGTGTCAAATGGCATAGGAGTTCTATCAGATAATTTCGATTCGATCGGCATAGTATTAGCGCTTAGTGAAACAGTACTGGAGGCGAACGTGTTAATCAATGAAATAAAAATTGTTGTATGCAACTTATTTTTGATACTGATTTAGTAAAACTACATATCAAGACAGCTTTTACCGATGATTTTTCTGCTAAGAATGAATTAGAGTTAAAGTTAAAATTACAGTATGATAAACGAATTTTTCACTAGGAAAAGCCTGAAAAGTAGTCACAGAACATTTGGATTCCATGCCATTTTTTTTTATTTGGCAAACCAATTTGTATTTGGTATGTGTTTTCCCGACTCAATTCGACTGTATGTTTTTTAAATTAATGTTCGTTTGCTTAAATGCCACCTATGAAACGAATAATAGTTAAAATAATGTTTATAACAGGAAACCATACCCCGCTCCGAAGGCTTCCAATTGGCGCTCTCATCGCTGGACATATCCGTGTCGAACCCGTCATTACGACTCGGGATAGAGGCCGCACAACGCTCGCTAGAGGCCGTCGCTCGTGTCGTTCACGCCACGTTGTCGGCGCGGACGCTGCATCTAGCGGGGCCCTTCACCTACTTCATAGTGGAGGTACACTGTCGCACTGTCTCGACGTGTCGCACTACTCGGTATAGAGACACAACGCTCGCTAGAGGCCGTCGCTCGTGTCGTTCACGCCACGTTGTCGGCGCGGACGCTGCATCTAGCGGGGCCCTTCACCTACTTCATAGTGGAGGTACACTGTCGCACTGTCTCGACGTGTCGCACTACTCGGGATAGAGGCCGCACAACGCTCGCTAGAGGCCGTCGCTCGTGTCGTTCACGCCACGTTGTCGGCGCGGACGCTGCATCTAGCGGGGCCCTTCACCTACTTCATAGTGGAGGTACACTGTCGCACTGTCTCGACGTGTCGCACTACTCGGGATAGAGACACAACGCTCGCTAGAGGCCGTCGCTCGTGTCGTTCACGCCACGTTGTCGGCGCGGACGCTGCATCTAGCGGGGCCCTTCACCTACTTCATAGTGGAGGTACACTGTCGCACTGTCTCGACGTGTCGCACTACTCGGGATAGAGACACAACGCTCGCTAGAGGCCGTCGCTCGTGTCGTTCACGCCACGTTGTCGGCGCGGACGCTGCATCTAGCGGGGCCCTTCACCTACTTCATAGTGGAGGTACACTGTCGCACTGTCTCGACGTGTCGCACTACTCGGGATAGAGACACAACGCTCGCTAGAGGCCGTCGCTCGTGTCGTTCACGCCACGTTGTCGGCGCGGACGCTGCATCTAGCGGGGCCCTTCACCTACTTCATAGTGGAGGTACACTGTCGCACTGTCTCGACGTGTCGCACTACTCGGGATAGAGACACAACGCTCGCTAGAGGCCGTCGCTCGTGTCGTTCACGCCACGTTGTCGGCGCGGACGCTGCATCTAGCGGGGCCCTTCACCTACTTCATAGTGGAGGTACACTGTCGCACTGTCTCGACGTGTCGCACTACTCGGGATAGAGACACAACGCTCGCTAGAGGCCGTCGCTCGTGTCGTTCACGCCACGTTGTCGGCGCGGACGCTGCATCTAGCGGGGCCCTTCACCTACTTCATAGTGGAGGTACACTGTCGCACTGTCTCGACGTGTCGCACTACTCGGGATAGAGACACAACGCTCGCTAGAGGCCGTCGCTCGTGTCGTTCACGCCACGTTGTCGGCGCGGACGCTGCATCTAGCGGGGCCCTTCACCTACTTCATAGTGGAGGTACACTGTCGCACTGTCTCGACGTGTCGACGCACTTTCATTTCATTTCATTTCATTTTATTCATAACAAAAAATATTGTGTTGAACATAAACTTAATACTACATTAATCATAAAATTAGAATTAAATTAAACATGAAGAAATACAACACCAATGAAATAAACAATGTCAACTAAAATATAGTAATGCAAATTATGATATTTATAATAATAATAAGTAATGAATTAATCATGTCAACAAAAATTTGAAAAAAATAATAATAACATAACCTTTAAATTATAATCTACTTGTTATTGAATTCTAATCTAATACAAAATCTGATATAGAGTAATAACATTTATTCAAAAGGTGCTGTTTGAGTCTTGCATTAAAGATTTTATAGTTCATAATAGATTTAAACTCTGTTGGCAGCTGGTTAAATAGGAACACAGCCTGATAGCTAGTAGCGTGCTTCATAATGTTCAGCCGAGGTACAACGTCATACCTGATGTCCTTTCGCCTTGTCGATAGCCTTATTTCTCTTTCCGAGGGACTCTCGCTTTTACTTAAGTGCTTAACAAAGTCTGTGAGCAGTACGAGGATGTAGAGTGAAGGCACTGAAAGAATCTTAAGATTCGCGAAATGTGTTTTGCAAGAGTCTTCCTGACGAATCCGAACTATAGTTCACTACTCGGGATAGAGGCCGCACAACGCTCGCTAGAGGCCGTCGCTCGTGTCGTTCACGCCACGTTGTCGGCGCGGACGCTGCATCTAGCGGGGCCCTTCACCTACTTCATAGTGGAGGTACACTGTCGCACTGTCTCGACGTGTCGCACTACTCGGGATAGAGACACAACGCTCGCTAGAGGCCGTCGCTCGTGTCGTTCACGCCACGTTGTCGGCGCGGACGCTGCATCTAGCGGGGCCCTTCACCTACTTCATAGTGGAGGTACACTGTCGCACTGTCTCGACGTGTCGCACTACTCGGGATAGAGACACAACGCTCGCTAGAGGCCGTCGCTCGTGTCGTTCACGCCACGTTGTCGGCGCGGACGCTGCATCTAGCGGGGCCCTTCACCTACTTCATAGTGGAGGTACACAGCTGTCGCACTGTCTCGACTAGCGTTGAAAATATCTGTATTAAATCCCGTTTCTTTCAAAACAGCTTGTTTTTTTCCGGATTTTTTCGAAAAAATCAATGAAATTTTCCAATTTAATTTTCAACTCAAAATCAAGGAGAATTAGGTCTAATTTTCACTTACACCACGAGAACGCGATGTCACCGAGGAAAAATCAATTGAAACAGATGGGATGGAGTGACAGTGACATTGATTATTTCTGTAAAATCCCGAAAAAAACGGAAAAAAACGAAATTTTCATACATTCCCGAAAAAAACCATTTTGATTTTTTCCGACATTTTCAACGCTAGTCTCGACGTGTCGACGCACTACTCGGGATAGAGGCCGCACAACGCTCGCTAGAGGCCGTCGCTCGTGTCGTTCACGTCACGTTGTCGGCGCGGACGCTGCATCTAGCGGGGCCCTTCACCTACTTCATAGTGGAGGTACACTGTCGCACTGTCTCGACGTGTCGCACTACTCGGGATAGAGACACAACGCTCGCTAGAGGCCGTCGCTCGTGTCGTTCACGCCACGTTGTCGGCGCGGACGCTGCATCTAGCGGGGCCCTTCACCTACTTCATAGTGGAGGTACACTGTCGCACTGTCTCGACGTGTCGCACTACTCGGGATAGAGACACAACGCTCGCTAGAGGCCGTCGCTCGTGTCGTTCACGCCACGTTGTCGGCGCGGACGCTGCATCTAGCGGGGCCCTTCACCTACTTCATAGTGGAGGTACACTGTCGCACTGTCTCGACGTGTCGCACTACTCGGGATAGAGACACAACGCTCGCTAGAGGCCGTCGCTCGTGTCGTTCACGCCACGTTGTCGGCGCGGACGCTGCATCTAGCGGGGCCCTTCACCTACTTCATAGTGGAGGTACACTGTCGCACTGTCTCGACGTGTCGCACTACTCGGGATAGAGGCCGCACAACGCTCGTTGGAGGCCTATCGACATTATTGAAAAAAAAAAACTAGCTTTCTCGCACCTTCAGCGATACTGGCCTGCTACCGCGAACATCGAAGTTCGCAAATTGCGGGGATTTGTCTCTGTCACTCCAATGAAGGCGTCATTAGAGTGACAGAGAAAAATCCCCGAAATTTGCGAACTTCGATGTTCGCGGTAGCAGGCCTGTATCTAATGAAGTCCTTCCTCTTTTTATTTAAAAAATGGTATACATTGTGATGTAATAAGTAAGGTCCGACCGAGATCTCGGCATTCTCGGCCAAAAATCGAGCCGAGATATCCCTCTCGGCTCTCGGCCAAAAATGGCCGGGACTCTCGGCCGTGGCCGAGATTCGTAACGAGCTGTAATCGGCGAGCTTGACACCATCTCGCGAACTTACTGCGATTTTATTGGTGTCATATTGACATGAACTGACTTCAATTTCACTTTAAAATGAACGGAAGGATTAATTTAGCTGTCGCACTGTCTCGACGTGTCGCACTACTCGGGATAGAGGCCGCACAACGCTCGCTAGAGGCCGTCGCTCGTGTCGTTCACGCCACGTTGTCGGCGCGGACGCTGCATCTAGCGGGGCCCTTCACCTACTTCATAGTGGAGGTACACTGTCGCACTGTCTCGACGTGTCGCACTACTCGGGATAGAGACACAACGCTCGCTAGAGGCCGTCGCTCGTGTCGTTCACGCCACGTTGTCGGCGCGGACGCTGCATCTAGCGGGGCCCTTCACCTACTTCATAGTGGAGGTACACTGTCGCACTGTCTCGACGTGTCGCACTACTCGGGATAGAGACACAACGCTCGCTAGAGGCCGTCGCTCGTGTCGTTCACGCCACGTTGTCGGCGCGGACGCTGCATCTAGCGGGGCCCTTCACCTACTTCATAGTGGAGGTACACTGTCGCACTGTCTCGACGTGTCGCACTACTCGGGATAGAGACACAACGCTCGCTAGAGGCCGTCGCTCGTGTCGTTCACGCCACGTTGTCGGCGCGGACGCTGCATCTAGCGGGGCCCTTCACCTACTTCATAGTGGAGGTACACTGTCGCACTGTCTCGACGTGTCGCACTACTCGGGATAGAGACACAACGCTCGCTAGAGGCCGTCGCTCGTGTCGTTCACGCCACGTTGTCGGCGCGGACGCTGCATCTAGCGGGGCCCTTCACCTACTTCATAGTGGAGGTACACTGTCGCACTGTCTCGACGTGTCGCACTACTCGGGATAGAGGCCGCACAACGCTCGCTAGAGGCCGTCGCTCGTGTCGTTCACGCCACGTTGTCGGCGCGGACGCTGCATCTAGCGGGGCCCTTCACCTACTTCATAGTGGAGGTACACTGTCGCACTGTCTCGACGTGTCGCACTACTCGGGATAGAGACACAACGCTCGCTAGAGGCCGTCGCTCGTGTCGTTCACGCCACGTTGTCGGCGCGGACGCTGCATCTAGCGGGGCCCTTCACCTACTTCATAGTGGAGGTACACTGTCGCACTGTCTCGACGTGTCGCACTACTCGGGATAGAGACACAACGCTCGCTAGAGGCCGTCGCTCGTGTCGTACACGCCACGTTGTCGGCGCGGACGCTGCATCTAGCGGGGCCCTTCACCTACTTCATAGTGGAGGTACACTGTCGCACTGTCTCGACGTGTCGCACTACTCGGGATAGAGACACAACGCTCGCTAGAGGCCGTCGCTCGTGTCGTTCACGCCACGTTGTCGGCGCGGACGCTGCATCTAGCGGGGCCCTTCACCTACTTCATAGTGGAGGTACACTGTCGCACTGTCTCGACGTGTCGCACTACTCGGGATAGAGGCCGCACAACGCTCGCTAGAGGCCGTCGCTCGTGTCGTTCACGCCACGTTGTCGGCGCGGACGCTGCATCTAGCGGGGCCCTTCACCTACTTCATAGTGGAGGTACACTGTCGCACTGTCTCGACGTGTCGCACTACTCGGGATAGAGACACAACGCTCGCTAGAGGCCGTCGCTCGTGTCGTTCACGCCACGTTGTCGGCGCGGACGCTGCATCTAGCGGGGCCCTTCACCTACTTCATAGTGGAGGTACACTGTCGCACTGTCTCGACGTGTCGCACTACTCGGGATAGAGACACAACGCTCGCTAGAGGCCGTCGCTCGTGTCGTTCACGTCACGTTGTCGGCGAGAACGCTGCATCTAGCGGGGCCCTTCACCTACTTCATAGTGGAGGTACACTGTCGCACTGTCTCGACGTGTCGCACTACTCGGGATAGAGACACAACGCTCGCTAGAGGCCGTCGCTCGTGTCGTTCACGCCACGCTGTCGGCGCGGACGCTGCATCTAGCGGGGCCCTTCACCTACTTCATAGTGGAGGTACACTGTCGCACTGTCTCGACGTGTCGCACTACTCGGGATAGAGGCCGCACAACGCTCGCTAGAGGCCGTCGCTCGTGAAATGAAATAAATTTATTTGCGTGAAATGTGGTAAAAACATAGAGGTGGTAACATGCAATACAGTAGCTCAGCACATTTCGCCAATGATATAGGCATGCAAAATATTATTAAACACTTACATATCTAAACATTATTATTTACAATTTTTCGCATACTATTATTTACAATATTATTTACATGTCAAGGTGCTTATATTAGAGGGCATTTTCACTTCTAGGGACACCCAATTAGCTTAACTCTCACAAAAAAGTTAACGTCGATATCAGTCTTGTAACGACAATTAAGCAAGAAATATTTACGTAAATCCACTTTATTTATGTTTTTATATTGCATAAACGCGTATTGTTTCTGGATTAAATGATAAAAACATATTTTTGTTAATATTTAATGCTTAATTGTCGTTACAAAGCTGACATCGAAGTTAACTTTTCTGCTAGAGTTAAGCTAATTGGGTGTCCCTAGAAGTGAAAATGCCCTAGAACGTATAATTATAATTATGTACATTTTTATTTTATTTTTTATACTAGGACTAACTTAATTTTCTAAACAAGGTAAATAAATGTCTATTGGTTTGTATCTTAGTTGTTGTCAAAAAACTCACGAATAGAATCGTGTCGTACACGCCACGTTGTCGGCGCGGACGCTGCATCTAGCGGGGCCCTTCACCTACTTCATAGTGGAGGTACACTGTCGCACTGTCTCGACGTGTCGCACTACTCGGGATAGAGACACAACGCTCGCTAGAGGCCGTCGCTCGTGTCGTTCACGCCACGTTGTCGGCGCGGACGCTGCATCTAGCGGGGCCCTTCACCTACTTCATAGTGGAGGTACACTGTCGCACTGTCTCGACGTGTCGCACTACTCGGGATAGAGACACAACGCTCGCTAGAGGCCGTCGCTCGTGTCGTTCACGCCACGTTGTCGGCGCGGACGCTGCATCTAGCGGGGCCCTTATTTCATATTTCATATTTCATTTATTCAAGCCATCAAGTTACACATACAATATATAATATAATAATATGTCACCTGATACCCTGTCAGGGCACAGCAGAACTCTTAAGACTTAACTAAAACTAAACTACGATACCTACCTATATTAACAACAACATTATTATTCATTTTATTACATTCACATATATCTAGATAAACCAATATTATTTTTATTACTATTTCTTCATAATTTAATTTAGATGTCAAATAGTTACGTACATAAACAATATTTTGATGTCTTACAAAATGCTAAAGTGAAGTTCAAATTACATGTTAGATATTTGAAAGTAGGTACAAACTAAGTATCACTAAAGTAATCCTCTAACTTGTAGTAGCACTTTTCTATTAGATAACTATCTAGGTGAAACTCACCTACTTCATAGTGGAGGTACACTCCCGCACTGTCTCGACGTGTCGCACTACTCGGGATAGAGACACAACGCTCGCTAGAGGCCGTCGCTCGTGTCGTTCACGCCACGTTGTCGGCGCGGACGCTGCATCTAGCGGGGCCCTTCACCTACTTCATAGTGGAGGTACACTGTCGCACTGTCTCGACGTGTCGACGCACTACTCGGGATAGAGGCCGCACAACGCTCGCTAGAGGCCGTCGCTCGTGTCGTTCACGTCACGTTGTCGGCGCGGACGCTGCATCTAGCGGGGCCCTTCACCTACTTCATAGTGGAGGTACACTGTCGCACTGTCTCGACGTGTCGCACTACTCGGGATAGAGGCCGCACAACGCTCGCTAGAGGCCGTCGCTCGTGAAATGAAATGAAATAAATTTATTTGCGTGAAATGTGGTAAAAACATAGAGGTGGTAACATGCAATACAGTAGCTCAGCACATTTCGCCAATGATATAGGCATGCAAAATATTATTAAACACTTACATATCTATACATTATTATTTACAATTTTTCGCATACTATTATTTACAATATTATTTACATGTCAAGGTGCTTATATTAGAACGTATAATTATAATTATGTACCTTTTTTATTTTATTTTTTATACTAGGACTAACTTAATTTTCTAAACAAGGTAAATAAATGTCTATTGGTTTGTATCTTAGTTGTTGTCAAAAAACTCACGAATAGAATCGTGTCGTACACGCCACGTTGTCGGCGCGGACGCTGCATCTAGCGGGGCCCTTCACCTACTTCATAGTGGAGGTACACTGTCGCACTGTCTCGACGTGTCGCACTACTCGGGATAGAGGCCGCACAACGCTCGCTAGAGGCCGTCGCTCGTGAAATGAAATGAAATAAATGAAATAAATTTATTTGCGTGAAATGTGGTAAAAACATAGAGGTGGTAACATGCAATACAGTAGCTCAGCACATGTCGCCAATGATATAGGCATGCAAAATATTATTTAACACTTACATTTCTAAACATTATTATTTACAATTTTTCGCATACTATTATTTACAATATTATTTACATGTCAAGGTGCTTATATTAGAACGTATAATTATAATTATGTACATTTTTGTTTTATTTTTTATACTAGGACTAACTTAATTTTCTAAACAAGGTAAATAAATGTCTATTGGTTTGTATCTTAGTTGTTGTCAAAAAACTCACTCGTCTCGACGTGTCGACGCACTACTCGGGATAGAGGCCGCACGACGCTCGCTGGAAGCCTATCGATATTATTGAAAAAAAAAAACCACCTATCTCGCACCTTCAGCGATACTATATCTAATGAAGTCCTTCCTCTTTTTATTTAAAAAATGGTATACATTGTGATGTAATAAGTAAGGTCCGACCGAGATCTCGGCATTCTCGGCCAAAAATCGAGCCGAGATATCCCTCTCGGCTCTCGGCCAAAAATGGCCGGGACTCTCGACCGTGGCCGAGATTCGTAAGCTGTAATAGGCGAGCTTGACGCCATCTCGCGAACTTACTGCGATTTTATTGGTGTCATATTGACATGAACTGACTTCAATTTCACTTTAAAATGAACGGAAGGATTAATTTAGCTGTCGCACTGTCTCGACGTGTCGCACTACTCGGGATAGAGGCCGCACAACGCTCGCTAGAGGCCGTCGCTCGTGTCGTTCACGCCACGTTGTCGGCGCGGACGCTACATCTAGCGGGGCCCTTATTTCATATTTCATTTATTCAAGCCATCAAGTTACACATACAATATATAATATAATAATATGTCACCTGATACCCTGTCAGGGCACAGCAGAACTCTTAAGACTTAACTAAAACTAAACTACGATACCTACCTATATTAACAACAACATTATTATTCATTTTATTACATTCACATATATCTAGATAAACCAATATTATTTTTATTACTATTTCTTCATAATTTAATTTAGATGTCAAATAGTTACGTACATAAACAATATTTTGATGTCTTACAAAATGCTAAAGTGAAGTTCAAATTACATGTTAGATATTTGAAAGTAGGTACAAACTAAGTATCACTAAAGTAATCCTCTAACTTGTAGTAGCACTTTTCTATTAGATAGTTTCACCTACTTCATAGTGGAGGTACACAGCTGTCGCACTGTCTCGACGTGTCGACGCACTACTCGGGATAGAGGCCGCACAACGCTCGCTGGAGGCCTATCGACATTATTGAAAAAAAAAACTATAGCTTTCTCGCACTTTCAGCGATACTGCATCAAATTAAGTCTTTTCTCTGTTTATGTAAAAAAAGGGTATAGTATACATTGTGATATAATAACTAGTATAGTTCGTGAAATATAAATTGGTAACTTTCTGCCTACCTTATAGTAAAAATAAACATTCAATTTATATTTCTCGAACTATATCAACATTAGCCAAAATGTCCTCATTTTTAATTTATATACCACATAAATTGTGGCACAAGCATCAATGTCATTCAGCTACAAAGTTTTTCGCTCCAATTTTTTTCTATTACTAGTTTAAAAAAAGCACTATACTCGGCGGAAAATAGGGCTGCCCGCCTCAGACCTATCTGGCCTCGTTTGTCTCATTTCATTTCTTAGTTGTCATAGTGACGGGTGGCACAGAACCGGTCATTGTGGCAATCTTTAGGGGAGGCCTATGTTCAGCAGTGGACGTCTTTCGGCTGATATGATGATGATGATGTCATAGTGAAAGTTGCTTACGGTGACCGTCCCTAGTACAGTCAAGAGCAAAAGTAAGTGATCATTCTTGTTCGATTATAGACCTTATTCCATTGTGATAAGGCACAAGGTGATCACTTACTTTTGCTCTTGACTGTACATTGTTCACTCTTAGATAGATAAAAAACTTTATTCATGTCCACAACATACTTGGCGATAAATTATTATAAAGATAAATTACTCTTGCTCTACGACTGCGACCCAGATGCCACCCTGTTTTCATCACACTTGCTGTCTAAGCGCGCCATTGCTTGCGTGCGTAGCGGGAGTAATAGAAAAATGAAATTCCCTAGGGAGTAATAGAAATGTCAGTACGTCATCATCATCATCATCAGCCAATTGGCGTCCACTGTTGGACATAGGCCTCCCCCAGAGAGTTCCACAAAGATCGGTTGTGAGCTGTCCGCATCCATTGGACACCCGCAACCTTTACCAGGTCGTCGCTCCATCTTGTGGAGGTCAGTACGTCATTTAATAATATTATGTCTTAAAACTTGTTTTTTTGTCGGCAAGTGTGATGAAAAACATTGTATGCATAACGGTCGGTAAGCGGAATACTAACTCGAGTCATAAAAACCCTCCGCCTAACGGCCTAACGGCGTCGGGCTTCTAACACTCTCGTTAGTAATTCCGTACTTACCTCCCTTGATGCACAATGTAAGTTCAGATTTATGTTCAAATTTAATAACATCAATGCGTTCCCGATTACAGGCAGTTATTGATAACGAGGGGGGCTACACCCGATATTAAATAATATAAAAAATACACTTACTGGACTTGTTAAAGTCGAGTAAGTATATTTTTAACATTGTTTAAAAATATTTTATCAATAAGATAATAATTTTCTTAGGCTACGAAACTGTGGTGTTTAAAAAAACTACTACCTAAATAAGACACTTATTGACTCCCTTACTTTGAAAAAAAATATCTTCGGCCCCTTTCGCCCCGTCCTCTATAGTAATATATAATAAAAAATCCCCAGGGTACTCCAGAGGCAGCCACAGTGTCGGGTCCCATCTGGCTCGGCATCGCGGCTCGCTGGGCGGCCGACGCGGCCGGAGCCAAGGCGCTCGTGGCCAGCGCTCCCCTCGACTCCCAGCGCTGCACCATGCTGGGCGTGCCCCCCAGGAAACAGCAGCACGCCAAGTGAGTAGCAGTTCATTTACTAGATCCAGGTCCACACTGAATAAATGAAAGACTGACCACACACACTGATTGAAGACGAAAGTCTTTAATCAGTGTGTGTTGCCAGTGATGACATACGGTACTGAAACGTGGCCGCTTACAATGGGTCTCATAAGAAGGCTCAAAGTCACCCAAAGGGCAATGGAGAGGGCTATGCTAGGAGTCTCTCTGCGTGATCGGATTAAAAATGAGACCATCCGCAGCAGAACCAAAGTAACCGAAATAGCTCTCCGAATCGCTAAAAAAAAGTGGCAGTGAGCGGGGCACATTGCGCGTAGAACCGATGGCCGTTGGGGCGGGAAGGTTCTTGAGTGGCGGCCACGTACCGGAAGGCGTAGCGTGGGTAGGCCCCCCACAAGGTGGACCGATGACCTGGTGAAGGTCGTAGGAGTCCGCTGGATGCGGGTGGCGCAGGACCGGTCGTTGTGGCAATCTTTGGGGGAGGCCTATGTTCAGCAGTGGACGTCTTTCGGCTGATATGATGATGACTGAATAAATAATAAATAAAATAAATATCTTGGGACATCTTACACAAATCGACTTAGTCCCACGGTAAGCTCAATTAACCTTTTCAACGCCAAGAACCACTAAAGTAGCCGTGTGCTGTCGCGCCTACCACGCCAGCAGCCACTAAAGTGGTCATCGAGTATGCTGTCAAAGTAACTGCCTTGCTGACAGATAAGGTTCATTTTTAACCGACTTCAAAAAAAGGAGGAGGTTCTCAATTCGACTGATTTTTTTTTTTTTTTTTTTGTTGTATGTTTGTTACCTGATATCTCCGAGAATAGTGAACCGATTCTAAAATTTCTTTTTGTGATCGAACGTGTATTACCCCGAGATGGTCCCATTGGCACCAAGTTGGGGTCTGATGATGGGATCCTGGAGAAATCGAGGGATCTCTTCAAATATTATAGGTACATGTATAGCGCTTTTGGTAATTTTCATTCATTTACAAGAATTTGCATTCAGAAAGTAGGATTTGAGGAAACCAATGATGGAAACAAATCGGGAATCTTGGAGAAACCGGTTGAAGTCGGTTTTTTAAATTTTTAATTTGGTGATTATCGTTGTTTATTAGTACAGATACTGGCGTGTATGTCACAATTTGATGCGAGAGGGAAGGTGTTGAAAAGGTTAAGGCTTGTGATGTGGGAACCAGGCGACGATATATATAATAGATAAATACATATAGATACTTAGATACATACACAGCCACGACCAAGGAACAAACATTTGTGATAAATAAAAACACAAATAATGCCCTTACCGGGATTCGAACCCGGAACCTCCAGCTTCGTAGGCAGGGTCACTAGGTCACTACCAACTAGGCTATGGAGGCTGACTAATGAATGTCTCTTCACAAGAAAATTGTCGCGCAATACAACATGATATACAAAGCAAAACGATCAACACGAACGATCGCATGCCTCGGGCGAACCTCCACACTCAACGAATAAATGAATCACTAATAAACAAATAAATATATTGGGATATCTTACACAAATAGACCTAGTCTCACGGTAAGCTCAATTACGGCTTATGATGTGGGTACCGTATACTATCTTCTTCTATGCATGGTATACTTCAATACATAGACAGCTACCAAGAAATTTAAAATATTTGAGATAAATAAATACACCAATGATGCACTCGCCAGGATTCCAACCCGAAACCTTTAGCTTCGTATTCACTACCAGGGTGCTTAGAAAAATTCCCAATCGCTAACGCTTAAGCGTCAATCGCAAACGAAACGCTTAATCGCGCCAATCGTAAAGAGTGACAGAGGAAAACTACGATACGCTACTAAGCGTTAGCGATTGGCAACTTGGCTAAGCATCCTGGTCTACCAACTAGTCGACAATTCTAATAACAAGTATAGTTTTATAAGTAAATTGATGACGATTTATGATTTGATGAAACTTTGTTTACTAATCACCAGGCATGTAAGGTATAAATTTTGGTATAATGATATTTGTTGTTTCTTTTGTTTTTTTAATAAAGTATTGTACATATTTAGCTCTTACAGATTAGGAATACTACATTTCCTAACGTGTAAGGGACGATTTTTTTCATAACAAGTGCGTCAAAAAGAGAAATTACCGCGCGCGAAGCTTGCGGAAACTTCGTTTTTTCGCACTAGTTAGGAAAAAAATATTAGTGAACGGTTGTTTACAAATGCTTGAACTAGGATTTCTTGTGATTTAGGCGGAAGCGGACAATTTAAATTTTCATAATGGTAAATAAATAAACAAAATAGGCCACGTGGTGACGGCAGTAAAAATACATTTGTCACCAGCCCAACTCTTCCCGTGGGTGTCGTAAGGGATTGAAGATTCACTGACCATTTATTAAACTAAGAGTGATGATGCGCATGATCTACAGGGTGCTCGCGAAAAACCCGCAAGATTTTAATGCTGAATTCCTGAGCATATTATGAGAGTATTTAATGTTATATAAAATTTCCTGGATTCGGCTTGGTTCCAGAGATAGTTAACCTTTTTTCGGAAAAAGTTTTTCGACGTAACTCGTCTTCTTTTTGATTACAATGCTACGACAATGTGTTCTAATATTACCACACCTTTTGCCTGACAATCAAAAAATAAGAATAAACTTGGCGAAAAAACCTGTCCCTAAAAAAACATTTAAAAAATTAATTTTAACAAATTGTTGTCATGATAAAAAGTATTGGAAATGTTAAAAAGTATTCAAAAAGTCTTCGTCTTTTTTGTGGAATTTGACATTAGGTCTCACAATATTTTTTGTTTATTTTGATGTCTAGAATGCATCGTTAAAATCTTGCGGTTTCCTCGCGAGCACCCTGTATAGTGCGATCGCTATCTCGCTTACCCAGAGTGGCGATTATGGGCAATTACCTCCTAATGCATTCATATTACGCACAGGTGTTAGAGGCCTTAGTGTAGCAGTGGAGTGATATAGGCTGATGATGTGAAATAAATAAACAATGAAATAAAACTATGAAAACGGATAAACTCGCGTATACGGTCATCCGCAGACCACGAACCCTGTAAAGTGTTCGAAACGTCGGAATGAAGTTAAAATTAGTTAATATACGCGAGTTTATCCGTTTTCATAGTTTTATTTCATGTGTAAACCTCGCGGTAACCGCAGAAAATATTAAATAAACAATTTTTCTTCCAGTCTCTTCGGCGCGGCGTTCTCTCAAGCGGCGGCCGCGAGTGGCGTGTCGGTGTCGCTGGACCACGTGGACTCGTCCGTCGTGTCGCTGCCCACCGCGCAGAGGGCCGTGTTCCTAGACGCCCTCACCGCGCTACTGGCTGACACGTGATCGACAGATGACCGACACTTGGCCTATACATGACCGACACGCGTGTGCCAAGATACCAATCCTGTCTATTTATCTATTTATCAGCGCCACTGTCTGACACGTGACCGACGCATGACTGACACATGACCGACACTTGGCCGATACATGACCGACGCGTGTGTTAAGATACCAATCCTGTCTATTTATCAGCGCCACTGGCTGATACGTGACAAACACATGACCGACACTTCAGATACCTGGACACCCGCGTGCATAGCCAAGATATTAATCTAAATCATGCTAACGCTTAGTCTTAACCGCGCTGATACGTGACCGACTCATGACCGACACCTAATGGATTCCTTACCGACACTTCACAGATAATCATAATCATAATATCATTTATTGCACCATGTTATGAATTTTAGTTCTTACAAAAATAATTATAGTACACATGGACCCTGGAAGGGTATGGCAACATGTTCTTAAGCTAAGTTTATACACGAAAACTCCATAGCTACAAACAAAAGTAAAATTATTTGTTACATTCAAGTATATTTAGATGTCTTTATCATCTAAAAATTCTTTGGCCGAATAATAAGCTTTTTGTGTCATGATACTTCGACACCCGCGTGCGTAGCCAATACCAATCCAGTCTATTCGGTGCGGCGTTCTCGCGAGTGGCGTGTCGGTGTCGCTGGACCACGTGGGCTCGTCCGTCGTGTCGCTGCCCACCGCGCAGAGGGCCGTGTTCCTAGACGCCCTCACCGCGCTACTGGCTGACACGTGACCGACACGTGACCGACAGATGACCGACACTTGGCCGACACATGACCGACACACGCGTGTGCCAAGATACCAATCCTGTCTATTTATCAGCGCCACTGTCTGATACGTGACAAACACATGACCGACACTTCAGATACCTGGACATGCATAGCCAAGATATCAATCTAAATCATGCTAACGCTTAGTCTTAACCGCGCTACTGGCTGATACGTGACCGATAGATGACCGACACTTGGCCGATACATGACCGACGCGTGTGCCAAGATAACAATCCTGTCTATTTATCAGCGCCACTGGCTGATACGTGACAAACACATGACCGACACTTCAGATACCTGGACACCCGCGTGCATAGCCAAGATATTAATCTAAATCATGCTAACGCTTAGTCTTAACCGCGCTACTGGCTGATACGTAACCGACTCATAACCGACACCTAATGGACTCCGTACCGACACTTAAGGTTTAAGACTTTTATTCTCATAAGAATATACATTATTCACTTAAAATGAGAACTTAAATTTAACATAAAATCTATGTAACAATATCAATAAAACTCAGTGTGTAGGCTGACGAACGAACATTTTGCTATGTGAAATCCTGTTTTCATCTGTCCCAGAACGAAAGAATGCTCGATCAGAACAATAAGCGAAAACGTTGCTTCAAGGAAGCACGTATAAATTAGCATTGTTACTTATTGTCACAGCTGTAAGATTCTTCACAGATACTTCGACACCCGCGTGCGTAGCCAATACCAATCCAGTCTATTCAGTGCGGCGTTCTCGCGAGTGGCGTGTCGGTGTCGCTGGACCACGTGGACTCGTCCGTCGTGTCGCTGCCCACCGCGCAGAGGGCCGTGTTCCTAGACGCCCTCACCGCGCTACTGGCTGACACGTGACCGACGCGTGACCGACAGATGACCGACACTTGGCCGATACATGACCGACGCGTGTGCCAAGATACCGATCCTGTCTATTTATTAGCGCCACTGTCTGATACGTGACAAACATATGACCGACACTTCAGATACCTGGACATGCATAGCCAAGATATCAATCTAAATCATGCTTAACGCTTAGTCTTACCGCGCTACTGGCTGATACGTGACCGACTCATGACCGACACCTAATGGACTCCTTACCGACACTTCACAGATACTTCGACACCCGCGTGCGTATAGTTGAATTATCGAGAAGATGGAATTGCATTTGTAGTGGTGTTACTAAAGCAACACTTTTAAAGTGAACCTTGTGACTTTACAATTAGGTTTACTATTAGTCGAATAATGCCAATACATGAGTCGATAAAACACACACAATAGCACACAATACATTGTAAATACGCGACACCACTACATATGCAATTCAATCTTCTCGATAATTCAACTATAGCCAATACCAATCCAGTCTATTCGGTGCGGCATTCTCGCGAGTGGCGTGTCGGTGTCGCTGGACCACGTGGACTCGTCCGTCTACATTCAATATGGCCTTACTCAACGATGAAGCAGAAATGGGCAGCTTGTTTAGGCACTCGTCTCACCGCGAGCTACAAAGCTATGAACTAATTGGCTATAAACACGAACAAAAGATACGCACTCCCGTGTAAATAAAAGAGACACCGCGATGCTCGCCCGGCGGTGATAGCTGATAGCTGGGCGAGTATCGCCGTGTCTCTTTTATTTACACGGGAGTGCGTATCTTTTGTTCGTGTTTATAGCCGATAGTTCATAGCTTAGTAGCTCGCGGCGAGACCAGTGCCTTAGTGTGACCCAGCTATTGTAAAATACATGATGATTAAAATTATATTAGTTAAGATATAGGAATAGTGTATGGTGTATGACCTTTTCAACACCAACTTTAAACAAAATGTGCCACTGAAGACACGCTATCGGACATTTCGCTCAAATTATGCGATCACGTACTGTCATGCAAGATTGTTGTTTAATATTTAGCGTTGAAAAGGTTTAATTTTATAAGTGTGATTATTTTGTAATTTGACTTTACCTTGCATGTAAAAATAAAGATAAGATACCAATTATTTCTCAATAACTCATGAGCTATGTATGATTATTGATACACTATGATATTTTTGCTGAATGGATTAATAATAACTAATAAATTTCAAACGCGGCCAACTCAACCTCATACCTGTAGGTTTAATTGTAAGTATGTATTTATTAATTAGATAATGAAAATAAATTTATAAACAATTCAAAATATTTTTTATTCATAAAAAAACCTTTAATTCACCACCACAAAACACAAATATTCAGAAATACAATATCAAATGTTCATATCTAACATATTATAATGGAAATTATACAATATCAGTCAATATCAGCCTCTGTAGCCTAGTTGGTAGTGACCCTGCCTACGAAGCTGGAGGTTCCGGGTTCAAACCCGGCGAGGGCATTATTTGTGTATTTATTTATCACAAATATTTGTTCCTTGGTCATGGTTGTCTATGTATTTAAGTATCTATATGTATCTATCTATTATATATATCGTCGCCTGGCACCCACATCACAAGCCTTAATTGAGCTTACCGTGGGACTAGGTCGATTTGTGTAAGATGTCCAAAGATATTTATTTATTTATTATTTATTTATCCTTAGGAATACATAAATTGACCATTAAACTTGACATTTCAAAAATGAAAAAAAAACGCATCATATTGTCTGTCCACTTTGGTCCTATAGATTTTACCATTACCACAGCTTATAAAAGTTATTTTAATAACACGATTGTTCATTACAGTTTTTAATTATATGTAGGTGTATAGTAACATTTAAAATATTTACAATACTCAATGCTGTAATACAAGTACATATTTGTTAATTGCTCAACAATCACTATAAACAGCAGTACTGCTTAAGCAATGTGTTAATATGATTGTATTTACATACATTACATTTTGCCTTAAATAAAACGTGTGATCAAATCAAATGCCCACTTAGGCTGATCATGAGGCACCATGTGGCCTGCATTCCTCACCAGCACCTCCGTCAGATTACCAGCTCTCTTCACATACCCCGCCACCTCATCTCCCACCTTCCATATCTTCCTAGGAGCCGTCTTATACTCATTAGCAGAACTGAAGTCTAAATTCTGTAGAAACTTTTCTGTTAATGGATATGCAACAATTATATCCAGCTGGCCATTATATACTAGTATTCTGTAGTGGTTTAACAGTTCCGCAACATATGGCGCTACAGATTTTAGGATGTCGACAGCTAAATGTAACTGTACTTCTTTTCCTGAGTGAAACGGCAAGTTCCCAACATGTATACTCTTTCGAGCTTTGTCATTTTGTAGAAGCTTTGCAAATATAGTAATGTCCATTTCTTTTGTAGACAAGAAATTGTAATAGTTACTGAAACCGGTGTAGTTGTTAAAGTACGAGAAGTTGCTTACATCTCCATCCATCATAATATCCATCAGTATATCGGCTTGTACCCAATCTTTTTTACTTATTTTACTTGCTATTTTTGCTTGGAGTTCCTCAAATACTTGTTTTTGATGGTCATCAATAAGTCCGTGCTGATACAAATAGTTTCCATAGTCTAACTGGTTTATTGGGTCGCAGTAAGCATTTCCCATTGCCAAACCTTGCAGATTAATTTTATTTTTAGATTTAGGATTCTGCTGATGTATCTCCATAGCCAATGCTGGTATATACTTTCCTGCATAAGATTCCCCAGTTATAAAAAACTTGTGGCTTCTTAACTCTGGAAATAAGGTGAAAAACTGCTGCATTGCATTGTACAGGCCAAGCGCAACACAGTCTTCATTAGTACAATAACCTTCATCTTCATTAGTGAAACTGAATCCTGTTCCAACCGGGTTGTCTATGAAGATGAGATGGCTGTTCAATGCCCAGTGGTGTTTCCGCGTCTTGAAGCCTTGTTTTGTAGCTACCAGAGGTCCTATTTCTGTGAAAAGTCCGAATAAGGAGCTACCACCAGGCCCGCCTTGCAGCCACAAAATAACTGGCGCGTTGGCGTCTTTCGAAAACGTTGGGAAGTACCAGAAATAAAGGTTGGATTGATACTGTTCGTTCAGCGTGAAAAAGCCGGCATGACTTTCGAAGCCCAGTTCTGTAGTCAAAGACACCCTGGAAAGTTGTCTTGCTGCGTCTATAGAGCCATTTTTCAAGAAAGGAGTAATATATAATGGAGTACCGGCATCGCTAGCAGGCGATGCTGCGAATTCAATCCTGGGATATACGTATGGGAACAGTGCATTTATAGAATTCGCGTATGTAAACAGAAGCAATACAAATAAATACATTTTTATGTAATGATAAATTGAGTAACCAAGTATCGTCAAAATCAAAACAACATTTCGTTCCGTTTATTTTGACTGTTGACAGTTTTGACTAGAGGTGTGCGCCGGCATAGAATTCGCCGGCGGCGGCGCGCCGCAAAATTTTGCCGGCGTGGCGCCGCCACGCCGGCGTCAAGGTCAAATTGTTATTATTACCCTGTATGTTCATACATATAAGGATGAAAGGTATTAAAAACCTAGATATTGTTTAGGACAAGTTTATTATTTAAAAAATAAACACGAAACAAAGTTAAAGATTGCATTTTATGCGGCAATTGTCATAATTATCGTGTACGAAAATTATTTTATTAACGCGCACAGCGGCCCTACCGCCAAAATCGAAATTCGTAAATTTTAAGGATTTGTCTCGCTCACTCTAATGACGCCTTCGTTCGAGTGACAGAGAAAAATCCTCGAAATTTACGAATTTCGATTTTTGCGGCAGTAGGCCTGGATCGATTCTTCTACAGATTCCGAATACTACAGATAAGAGATAATACTTCAGTTCAGATATTGTCAAAAGTATGCATTCCCGATTGTACATATTCCCAATAACACGAATTTTAAATGCTACAAATACCCAACACTACAGATTTCCAATACTATAGGTTACCAATACTACGAATTCCCAATATGTACTGCAGATTTCAAATACTACAGATACCCAGCTTTACAACTTCTGTATAGTACCATCATCGCCCACACTGCTAGTCATACATCGGTGTATAAACACACGAAAATATATTTTTTATATAAAATCTATTTTTGTATATTTTGCTTTGTTTGACGTTATTATTACAAGCCTACAAAAACTGCAAGCCAAATTTTAAATGCGTTTAATATACTCATAAATAAATATTTCGTATTCTGTCCAAAAAGAGGAAACATACCGACATGAGAAATACCTTTCTTAAATTGCTTATGAAAAAAAAAAATGTTACAAATTGGTCAATTTTTGGAGGAGGAAACAGGGAATACAAAACTATGTTTTCGCCAATTTTACGTACGTATTATGAGGCGAAGCTGCAGTTATCTTATTTCTAAGCCGTGCAAGGCGACAGCAATTTTTTTCAAATGCGAATTTTTTTAAAAGCTTCCATCTCCTTTTTTCTCTAAAAATATCTTATTCAAGAAGCACAAAAATCATCAATTGCAAACACTGAAATTAATAGAATCAGTTATTAGACAGTCATTATACCTCTTAAATATGGTGGCCTAACGTAAATAATGAAAAAACATCCATCATCGTCATCAGCCTATCGCAGTCCACTGCTGGACATAGGCCTCCCCAATTTCACGCCATCGTTTTCGATTTTTGGCTGCTCGCATCCAGCACCTATCAGCCATCCTGCGCAAATCGTCGCTGCACCTTCCCAGAGGGCGTCCTACACTACGCTTGCAGAGACCCGATCTGCACTCAAGAACTCGTTTACACCAACAGTCGGCTCTACGGATATGGCCAACCCACTGCCACTTCAGCTTGCTAACACGGTGGGCTAAGTCGATCACTTTGGTTCTTTGCCGGATAACCTCATTTCTGATTCGATCCCGCAAAGAGACGCCGAGCATTGCCCTTTCCATAGCTCGCTGAGCGACCTTGAACTTGTGGACCAGCCGTACCGTCAGTGTCCACGTTTCGGCTCCGTACGTCTTGACGGGTAGGAAGCACTGATTGAAGACTTTTGTCTTCAGACACTGTGAAGACGTTGATTTCGACGACGTGAAGAATATAATATAATGAAAAAACACACAGCTAGTAATACCTAGGATTATAAGCCTAAAGCGGTTCAATAAGACCTATGTTACGACTTACAAGCGTGTGGAAAAAAGCATTACAGTTGGGAATCAATAGACGTGAAATCTAGAGAATATGGAATCAGTTATATTGAAAATAAGTAGCCATGTGAAACCGTAATATTGGAATATTAAAGTATTGGGATTCTGTAGGTTTGTAAATCTGTAGTATTGGGAATGTGTAGACTTGGAATTCTGTTAAAGAAATCTGTACAATTGGAAACAATTCTGCCCAAGTAGTGTATTTTTTTCGTAGGTACATATCAGTATCTGAAAATCTGCAATCCAGAAATGCTGCATACAATCTTTTTGGTCAGAGGGAACCACTTGTCGATATTCGCAAGCATATTGTTGTTTAATGTCAATATGATCAGCGTGGCGCGTAATTTAAATGATTTTATTCCTCAATTTTTTTGTCGCGGCGTGGATTTTGAAAACGTCGGCGGCGGCGGCGGCGTGAGTCCCGCGGCGCGGCGCCGCCGCGCCGGCGTGGCGCACACCTCTAGTTTTGACTGACACTAGCTAGTGACAGTGACACTTTGCACAGACAAAACAATATAGGTACACTATACAGTGTGTAAATCTAAGACGGGAGATAAAATTATAATACGACTTAAATATTCATATTGATAATAATAATTTATAAAGATGTTTTATTAACTTATGTTCAACTATGACCGCACTTTTTTTTTAATACTAAAGAATAAATGTCAATATTGTTATAATTGAAACAATTATGCTGCCCGTATCGTATCAAATTTACAGCCTGCGGCCCTATCGAGAACTTGGAATTCCCCATTTTCCCTGCTTTTGAGGATTTGTCACTGCCACTCTACTCACTCTAATGACACCTACATGACTGAGAAAAAACCTCGTAAATTACGAATTTGGGACTTCGTGCTAGTAGGCCTGTGCACCTACAATTAAATTCTTACGTCTGGCAAACCAAAGTGTCAGCAAAAAAACCGTGTAAAATTCAAGTTTTCTTTATGATACCTAAACATTGAGTCTCCAATTTTTTATTTTTTTAATGTGGGATTGAAAAAAGGATTAAAAATCAGATCTAAGTCTATTAAGAAGCAATAAGCAAACTAAGCAATATAAATACAGGGCGCTTCACTTACCTTACTGTCTGTGTACAATACAATAAAATGATTTTTTTTTTAGTACAGATGGTGCCTTTTTAGAAGTGGCTCATTTTACGTCAGGTCCAAAACTTCAGAGGGCCACCTGCACTAAAAAAGTCGTACGAGACACGTGCAAAAAGGAAATTGACTTCTCGCACATTTCTTGACACTTCGGTTTATTTTATTTCAGGGTCCCGTTTTATAAAGTTACAAGTTACAGGTTACAAGTGTACAGGTTACAGGAACCTGTAATGCACTATGAACTATTACAGGGTCGCGTTTTATAAAGTTACAATTTACAATTTCGCTGTTTGCCTCTCTAACGCACTCACATATTGGCTAGAAAGAGAGGCAAACAGCGAAATTGTAAATTGTAACTTTATAAAACGCGACCCTGGTGTTTTATAAATACACACAAAAATTTACAATTGTAATGAACCATGGTAAATCTCGATTACAAGTAACATCTACAGGCGTGACGGACATCACTATTTAAAAATAAAAAACTGACATAAATAATCGTATCCACAGATTATGTATGTTTATTTTGATGGAAAATCAGCCCTACTGCCGCGAAATTCAAAATTCGTAAATTTCGAAGATTTTTCGCCGTAACTCCAACGAAGGCTTCAT
Organism: Thaumatotibia leucotreta; assembly: GCA_025490895.1. Classification (NCBI taxonomy): domain Eukaryota; kingdom Metazoa; phylum Arthropoda; class Insecta; order Lepidoptera; family Tortricidae; genus Thaumatotibia; species Thaumatotibia leucotreta. Next base: position 90,596 of record JALPQI010002294.1, read on the forward strand.
TAAAGTGAGAGAGACAAATCCTCGAAATTTGCGAAAATCGCAGTGGGGCCGCAGAATAAAACGATGAGAGAGATGTTCTAAATTTGTGTGGAGTTCATTCGCTCTTTGAAGTCGTACGTACGGTGTCCGACTCCGAAAGTCCAAATTTATTAGGAGCTGAAACAGTCTCGGTCAACGCTATCGGGGTACAGTCAAGGGAATAAATATAATAATATATACAACTTTAGACCTTATGCTCCAGACATAAGTAAAAAAGTGTAGTCATAGTCAACGGCCCTACCGCAAACTCGAAAATCCGCAAATTTAGATTATTTTTCTCTTTCACTCTAATATCGCCTTGTTAGAAGTGACAAAGACAAATCGTCGTTTGCGGTTTTTGGAGTTCGTGGTAGTTGGCCAAAACTATGAAGAATCTCTCAGAAAGCGAATAATTTCAACAGTATTACGAGCAAACGTCTGTAGCACACGAAATAACTGGGAAAATTGCACTTGTAGTTGCGGTTACAGGCCTCAAGACGTACGTCAGTTTTTGTTACAAGTCTACCACACCTACACTTGTTATTTACAATATTTTTATAAAACACTTGTTCGATTGCGAGTTTAAAACTATTAAACTCCTGTATTTTTGTCTATGGCTGAGCTACAGGCACTTGTACCTGTAACTTGTAAAATTGTAACATAGTACTTTTATAAAACGCAAATTGTAAAAAACGGGGCAAGTGTTGCCAGTAAACGCTTGTAAAATTGTAACTTGTAACTTTATAAAACGGGACCCTGGTAGAAATCTTTGGAGTGTCATATGACCTGTTAATCGTCGTACGATACACGTGAGAAAAGGAAATTCATAACTCGTGTCGATTTAGTGCTTCAAAGTCCTCCCTCCTTCGGTAGTTCTTTAATTTATCTCTGATCGTTTCGAACTTCATTTTTTCGGCACTTGTATTGTAATGTATTACTTATTTTGTTGTTTACACCAAAAACACCTTTACAGGTAGGTATCTCCCTTAATAAAAATTTATTCCGTACTATTCGTGGATTATTTTGTGTAACGTAACATAGCAGAATTTTACTTTTATCCACTCAGTTGCTTTTGGTAACTGTGGTTACCACGGTCGTGTTTTATAAAGTTACAATTTACAATTTCGCTGTTTGCCTCTCTTTCTAGCCAATATGTGCGTGCGTTAGAAAGGCAAACAGCGAAATTGTAAATTGTAACTTTATAAAACGCGACCCAGCTGTCACTCTTATTTTACATAGGAATAAAGATTGACCAAAATTTCAGAGCAAATGAGTGGTTATACTAACTAAATGTATGATGTTCATTTAATATATTGAATGCGCTCCAGATTTTGCGTGACAACAGACGAGCCGTCAGGGTCCCGTTTTATACAGTTACAAGTTACAGGCTACAAGTGTACAGGTTACAGGAACCTGTAATGCACTATGAACTATTACAGGTGTTTTATAAATACACACAAAAATTTACAATTGTAATGAACCATGGTAAATCTCGATTACAAGTAACATCTACAGGCGTGACGGACATCACTATTTAAAAATAAAAACTGACATAAACAATCGTATCCACAGATTATATATGTTTATTTTGATGGAAAATCAGCCCTACTACCGCGAAATTCAAAATTCGTAAATTTCGAAGATTTTTCGCCGTAACTCCAACGAAGGCTTCATTAAAGTGAGAGAGACAAATCCTCGAAATTTGCGAAAATCGCAGTGGGGCCGCAGAATAAAACGATGAGAGAGATGTTCTAAATTTGTGTGGAGTTCATTCGGTCTTTGAAGTCGTACGGTGTCCGACTCCGAAAGTCCAAATTTATTAGGAGCTGAAACAGTCTCGGTCAGCGCTATCGGGGTACAGTCAAGGGAATAAATATAATAATATATACAACTTTAGACATTATGCTCCAGACATAAGTAAAAAAGTGTAGTCATAGTCAGCGGCCCTACCGCAAACTCGAAAATCCGCAAATTTCGATTATTTTTCTGTTTCACTCTAATATCGCCTTGTTAGAAGTGACAAACGCAAATCGTCGTTTGCGGTTTTCGGAGTTTTTTTTTTTTTTTTCGTGTTTTTTTCGAGTTCGTGGTAGTTGGCCAAAACTATGAAGAATCTCTCAGAAAGCGAATAATTTTAACAGTATTACGAGCAAACGTCTGTTGCACACGAAATAACTGGGAAAATTGCACTTTTAGTTGCGGTTACAGGCCTCAAGACGTACGTCAGTTTTTGTTACAAGTCTACCACACCTACACTTGTTACTTACAATATTTTTATAAAACACTTGTTCGATTACGAGTTTAAAACTATTAAACTCCTGTATTTTTGTCTATGGCTGAGCTACAGGCACTTGTACCTGTAACTTGTAAAATTGTAACATAGTACTTTTATAAAACGCAAATTGTAAAAAACGGGGCAAGTGTTGCCAGTAAACGCTTGTAAAATTGTAACTTGTAACTTTATAAAACAGGACCCTGTTGGTTAGTTATAGCTGCGTTATAGTAGCAATAATTTATGATGACCAACACTGGTCGTTTGTCTTTACCTGCTCAATTAATACATGACAACATAAGCGATAAATCATACTCGAGATGTAATGTAGTTTTGTCTAAGCATGATATAAATAACACTGTCGAGTGGTAAAAGACTAGTGTTTTACCATCAACAGTAATAATGAAAGCTGTTCCGTGGATTATTTTGCATATAATAACATCTTGTCAGTGCCTACACCCTTACCCAAAGCTAAACCTAAGCAAAAGAAACGTCGAAAGTTGTGGGGAGCCCCTTTTCCTAACGCCAAAAATTGAAAATGGTAGCATAGCCGAAGCGAAGGACCTGGCACGAGTTCCAATAACAGAAACGATGGGGATCGAGAGTTACGCAGGCTATTTCACGGTCAACAAAACGTTCGAATCCAATCAATTTCTCTGGTATTTCCCGAGCATGTCTCCAGATAAAGATAAGTCGCCTGTACTAGTGTGGCTACAAGGGGGCCCCGGAGGCTCGTCAATGATCGGTCTATTTATGGAAAACGGACCGTTGCGAGTACGGAATGGCAGCTTTGAGCGCAGACTGTACCACTGGGCCTTGAACCACCATCTCATTTACATCGACAGTCCTGTCGGCGCCGGGTTTAGCTTCACAAACCACGAGGAAGGATATCTCTCTAACGAGACTCAAGTCGGGGACCAGCTCTACTCCACTCTGACTCAGTTCTTTAAGATGTTTCCAGAATTACAGCGAAACGAATTCTTTATCAGCGGAGAATCTTATGCTGGAAAGTATGTCCCAGCTCTTGGTTACACGATCCATAAGAATAATCCCAGCGCTGAAACGAAAATAAACCTCAAAGGTTTAGCCATCGGTAATGGTTTAGTCGACCCTGTGAATCAGGTAACCCTTTACAGCGATTATTTATATCAAATAGGGCTAGTCGACAAGAACGCTAAATCGACCCTCGAGGAGTACGAGACAAAGATGAAGAAATTTATAGAAAAAAAACAATGGGACCAAGCAAGTGACATGTTCAGTACTATTCTCGGAAGAGACATGCTTGAAGGTAAAAGCTATTTGACGAATGTTACAGGCTTCAGCTCTTGGTTTAATTACTTGCATACAGGTGACTATGGTGATGATGATGACTTGGGACCAACCCTGCAGAACTGCTCCGTCAGGGAAGGCATCCACGTAGGAGACGCTTCATTTAACGGATCATCAAAAATAGTAGAATTACGTTTCAAACAAGATATGATGCAATCGATCGCACCTTGGTTCTCTGAACTTCTGAATAATTACAACTGCCTTATATATAGTGGGCAATTGGACATAATACTAGCTTATCCGTATACAGAGAACTTTTTAAGACTCCTAAATTTTTCTGGTTCTGACGAATATAAAACTGCCCAACGGAGTATTTGGAAGGTGGATGGGGAAGTAGCGGGGTACGTCAAACATGCTGGGAAGCTTGTGGAGGTGCTGGTGAGGAACGCTGGCCACATGGTGCCGGGGGACCAGCCTAAGTGGGCCTGGGACATGATTACACGTTTCACACACCACGTTTCTTATATTTAGGATAGCATAGAAAAGAAGTAACTTAGCACATTGAATTATGTGGAAGTGTAGTTGTATTTGTTGTTGCTAAGACGGTATAGGTTGACAATAAGCATGAATATGATAAGCAATACGATAAGCTTTTCACAGCGTCTTTAGTGCCTACCCTACCTAATCTCGAAGTATATTTGTATGTCCTTTATGTTCCGCTCGCATTTTATTGATTTTATAGAAATATTTTACCTGACACGAGTTACCTACACGACCGACACGAGGCATCTTATCATTTTACATTTTACGAGTAGTATGTACCTACCAAAACATTTTTGCGTAATTAAAGTATGCGCACTAGATACTAAAATGTAAAATTCAGATATTTAAATGGAACCATTTAGTAGTCTGAGCCATTTTCATTCAATTCAATATCGATATATCATCGTCCCGATGCCGAGTCTAGTGTGGGTCATTTCGATTTGGGCTACCATAATATGTGGCCTTCCTCGATACATCACAACGGTGCGTACAGGCGATGACGTCGCCCCAGGAGATCCCCTGTTTCTGACGCCGTACATCGAACAAGGCAACATCGCCGAAGCCAGACAGCTAGCACGAGTTACGCTTAATGACAGCTTAAATATTGAGAGTTACGCAGGATTTTTCACCGTTAACAAGGACTACGGCTCCAACCAATATCTCTGGTACTTCCCATGTCAGTCTTCGGACAAGGACACAGCACCCGTGGTCTTATGGCTGCAGGGCGGGCCAGGAGGGACTTCACTGTTTGGTTTGTTTGTTGAGGCCGGACCAATTACAGTATCTAAAGGCCAATTTGAACGCAGGAAATATCACTGGGCGCTGAATCACCACCTCATTTATATCGACAACCCTGTGGGCGCGGGATTCAGCTTCACTAAAAATCCAGAAGGGTATTGTACAGACGAAACACAGGTCGGTGAACAACTCTACTCCACCTTAAGTCAGTTCTTCCAACTCTTCCCGGAGCTGCAGCAAAATGCTTTCTTTATCACTGGTGAATCTTACGCTGGCAAATACGTCCCGGCTCTCGCTCATACTATTCTCAAGAAGGATCCCAACACGAAACCTAAAATAAACCTTCAAGGACTTATTATTGGTGGCGCTTGGATTAATCCCGATAGTCAACAAAAATACGAAGTTGCCAGCCAACGAAAAATGAGGAATATTCAAAAAATGTGGTTGAAGTTAATTGATTTGCAAAAAGACGACTTTGACTCAGTACTAACCAAAAACGCAGTCAGGAAAGCTATTCACGTCGGGCACTTGCCATACTCTAAGTATAATACCATTGTGGCTGAATATTTGAAAAATGATATTATGAAATCGATGGCACCCTGGCTGTCAGAAATATTAGACCACTATCCGGTAGCGCTTTATGGTGGACAAAATGACACTACAGTACCCTACGTGGGGATTGCAGACTTTTTGCGGAATCATTTTGACTGGACAGGCGCGGACGAGTACAGATCAGCGAAGCAGTACTCGTGGCGAGTGGACGGCGCGCTGGCGGGCTGCGTGCGGCGCGCGCGCACGCTGACGGACATCTTCGTGCTGGACGCCACGCACTTCGTGCCCAGGGACCAGCCCAAGCGCACCTTGGACATGCTCACTAGAATCACGAGTGGAAAGGGCTTCGATCAGAAAGATGTCTGCACTGTACCATCGTAAAAAGGGCAGTGGTACTCGAAATGTTTCTCGGGTCGTTTTGATTGTATATGTACCCATATATTTTAATAGGTTTCTCCGTGTCACAATACCAAAAAATATTTCTGTATCTGTGTAGTAAACATTTGAATTAATAAATACTATAGGATCTTATTTGTGTCAAGTCAAGAGTATAAGTATAATACTTTTCCTCACAGTAGCTCGTAAAGCGCTCGTTTATCCTTTAAAAAGAGCGAGTAAAAACTAATTTTAATCACTAGTGGGTAAAGTACCTAATGACCTTAGTTGACTTTACCTCCTAATTCGTCTATATTGTGTATAGGTAAAAGAAGAGGCCAGCTGTGTCCCACAGTGGACAAAAAGAGGTTGACGACGTGATAGTATTTTAGTACAGTTTTGAACTTGATTTACAATTTCATATCTAATAAGTATGTCTAATTTACACACTGTATATTTAGTGGTCACAGGCCCTGAGACACAAGGACAACTTGTTTTTATCCTAGAGTTTGTTTGTATATTTTTCTTTTCGGGATAGGTAAGCACATAAGCTAAACGGGTGAATCAAATATCAAATCTAAACGAAGATTTAAATTTTCTTTTCGATATTTTGAAATTGTTTATACCAAAAAGAATATAATCACTAAAAAAATGCTATTTATTATTACGAAGCCGTTAGAGTATCCCACTGCTGCGCAAAGGCCTCCCCCTTTGTCTTCCAACTCTCCCGGTTTAGCGCGATCTCTTGCCAGTCGTTTAGGTATGCATCCAGATCGTCCCGCCATCTCCGGCTGGGCCTGCCGCGTCGTCGCCGCGCATTTTGTGGCACCCACTCCGTTGCTAATTTAGCCTATTAAAAAATTGTAGGTAAAGATTTTTTAGTGTTTTAATTTTTTTTAGTTAAAGATTATTCGCAAACTTATTTCTCATTTTCTCTAACACCGATAATCAATAACCACACTGTAGGTATATGTTCGCATTCGCAAACGCAAACGAAACTTCATTTGTAGTTCTTGTCAAATTATAATCGGTTTTCAATCAGAAAAAAAGTAGATTGTGTATCTAGGTAGTTAAGTACGGTATTACTAACGTGAGGTTGTTAGAAGCCCGATTCTGTAGGCGGAAGGCTTTTAATGACTCGAATTTGTAGTTATCGACCGTGATGCATTCAATAATTATCGTGTTAATTCTGAGAAAAAAAATAGTTTTAAAACAAAACAATATTAAATAGGCAATCAACTTAAATTTCTATAAGTCCTTGGAGAAGTTCACTTTTCTATACCCTAACTCCTGCGAAGAATGCAAGCAATAGGTAGTGAAAAAATAAATAATATATTTTTTTACTAAAAAGGCCCTCTTTGTCTTGTATCATAAATTCATAACATGACGAAGCTTAGACGTATAATTCGCATAAAAATACAAACAAATCCCATTATCATGGTAAGCGAGAAAGTGCGACAGTAGCCAATTCTTATAAAAATACCTAGCTCGAACAAATAAAAAGTAAAATATTTATTACCTAATAACGACGAATTGACTGTGCTTTGCACGAGTTTATTAAATATATCCTTATTGGTACTAAGTACAAGGAAAAACAAAACAGGAATTTTTACTCAGCGTCGCCTGTTTCGGGTAGCGTGCAGATTTCCTTCTGGTCCAAGCCGCGGCCGTGAGTGACCCTCGTGAGTAAGTCCAGCACCTGCCGCGGCCGGTCCTCGGGCGCGAGGTGCCCCGCGCCCCGCACGCGCACGACCGCCAGCCCGCGCGCGCGCCGCACGCAGCCCGCCCGCGCGCCCCCCGCGTGCCACCAGTACTGCCGCGCCGATCTGTACTCGTCCGCGCCCGTGAAATTAAAATGATTCTGCAAAGAGTCATCTGTCTGTACTAGTGTAGCTGGCGGGTACCTTAGTGTAATTTTCTCCGTAATACAGGGCTACCGAATAATGATCCAGTATTTCCGAATACAAGGGCGCTATGGATTGACAAATATTATCATCCACCAAATGGTGATGCACATTGCACATTGTATCCAAATTGAATTCTCAGAACGTCATGTTTCCGACATGTATAGTTTTTTTGAAGTAATCTTTAGTTATCACTGATAATGTTCCTCATCACCGTTATCCCATTTATCTTCTTTCACACTTTCCAGCGCCAACATTTCTCTCGCTTTCGTATGCTTTATTGGAATTTTGTTATTACTCTGACACAAATTGTTTGCTAGAAAATGTTTCTGACTGTCAAGATTTATGCAAGCCGCATCAATAATGAGGCCTTTTAGATTTATTTTAGCTTTTTTCCTAAACTCCTTCTTGAGAATAGTAGATATAAGCAAGAGCGGTCAGGCGCGGATCCAGGACTTCATTCCGGGGGTGGGGGGACTGCCCTATGATATGACAGTATTTTTACTTACTTAATGTTTTACCCGGGCATACCTGGGGTAAGTGCCCCCATTGAATATTAATTGAAGCTAAATCCTGCGCCCACGGGGTTGTCGATATAAATGACGTGGTGATTTAGTGCCCAGTGATATTTCCTAGTTTACTATTCCAATGGGTCCGTTTTCCCGAAACAAACGAAACATGGACGACGCTCCTGGAAAGGCCCTACCGCGAACCACGAATGAAGTGTTGCCTTTGTCTCGCACTCGTGAATTCGTGCGTAAGTAACAGGGAGGCGGCGTAATACTTCGTTCGTGGCACAGGAGCACGGGTGCCGAAACCTTGTCCGAAGAATAACAGGGGTAGTACCAGACCAATATGTGATTTGTGGGTGGCGTTGACGGTGAAGAAGCCGGAGTAACTCTCCACATTCAAGCTGTCGCTGAGCCAAACTCCAGCCAGCCGTCTTGCTTCAGTAATGTCGCCTTGCTCGATGTACCGCGATTCAAGGGCTCTCCTGGGGTTTCGTCTTCGACCACTTTTATATCCCTCGTGATTGATTGCGGGAGCCATATAGGAATATACCTAGTTAGTCCAAGCCGAAAAGACTCAATGTGAACCCAACATTACTACGTTGACCACGCAAAGAAGAAAATCGTTGGTGCCTACATTAATTTGGTTTTGTCGCCTTTTTCTGCTACGGATGTCGTTTGTCTGACTGAGACACACAAAGACTACTTAAATCAGCGTACAGTGGTCGTACAAGCGATGTAATGGGGATCAAAACGGCGATTAATAAAACCAAAATTTTACTTAATATTCATGCACTTATTGTACTTACCTATTGTATATAGGTTAATACAGATAGCGTACACGAATAAAAAATAATTGTGGCATTATTGAAAAAATGTTAAATGATAAGACTTTATTATTAACATGTATTGGTAATATATTTTTAAATACCTCTTCGTAATGCGTGCTATATGTTTAAAAAACGTGATTCATCCACGTGTAAGTAATTAATTACAATATTTACAATTACAGTTCGATAAACTAGTGCTTGTTAAAAAATATAATGTACGGTACGCCCAAATATTTGTAAGTTTGCCTGTCCATAGTCAAATGGCAAATCAGGGACCCGTTTCTATTTAACCGTATGTTTGTAGGTCAAAGACAAAATAAGGTGTAAACAAAAATGTTCAAAAATATGTCCCAGTGAACTCTAGGTAATTCAGTGTCAAGGTGCGTTCAAACTAAAAGAGCATTCGCTGTTCTAACCTCCCACTCTACGAAATTCGATTGGTACTCAAAACGTGATTGGTTGATTTCGTAGAACGGGCGCTAGAACAGCGAATGCTCTTTTTGTTTAAACGCACCTTAATAAGAACGTCGTAACATGTTTATGAGCGGATTCTTTCGATACTTATTTTTGCACTTGGCTATACATAAAGCCGCGTGTTTTGAGCGAGCATTCGCTTGTTCGTGGCCTGACGAACGAACATTTTGCTACGCGAATTACAGTTTTCATCTACCCAAGAATGAACGAATGCTCGCTCAGAACGCTAAGTGAAAACGCGGCTTAAGGTACAGTGAGCGTCAAATACTTTGGAGCAGAAACAGAAGCTAAATATGTAGTTATTACAACATATTAATAAGTATTTTTTGGTAACTTAGACTGCTAAAAAGTATAAATTTGATATTGAACAATATGAACATCGAACAAATAAACCCTCAAAGAATTCACAAGAATTTAGCTGTAGAATGCTAAAATCAGATACCAAACTATAAACTGGTATCTAATATTTAAATGGAACAGTCTACTTTTTGAGTTATTTGCTTCTACTCACCGTTTAAATGCGTCGACTGTGCGTCTTTTTGGCTTGGGCCACATTAATATGTGACCTCCCTGAACACGTATGCGGGGGCAATACATTCAACGACGATGGCCCAGGCGAACCCCTTTATCTGACGCCATATATCGAGCGTGGCAACATTGTTGAAGCGAGACGGCTAGCTCAAGTTTCGCTTAACGAGAGCTTAAATTTGGAGAGTTATTCGGGGTTCTTCACCGTCAATAAGACCTACAACTCGAGCCATTTCTTCTGGTACTTCCCGTGCATGGATGACAAGGCAGTAAAAGCACCGGTGCTCGTGTGGCTGCAGGGCGGCCCGGGAGTGTCTTCCCTCTTCGGTTTGTTTCATGAAAACGGACCGATCGAAGTATCTAACGGGCAATTCAAGCGCAGGCAATATCACTGGGCGCTCAATCATCACCTCATTTATATCGACAACCCCGTGGGCTCTGGATTCAGTTTCACCAAAAATCCAAAAGGGTATTGTACAGATGAAACACAGGTCGGTGAACAACTCTACTCCACCTTAAGTCAATTCTTCCAAGTCTTCCCGGGGCTGCAGCAAAATAAATTCTTCATCACTGGTGAATCCTACGCCGGCAAATACGCCACGGCTCTTGCTTACACTATTATGAAGAAAGATGTCGCAAAAACAACTAAAATAAACCTTCAAGGACTCATAATAGGTAGTGCTTGGATACATCCAGAGAGTCAGAAACATTTCCTAGGATTTGATATGTGTAACAATCTCAATATTAGTGGTATAAACACGAGAAAAATGTGGGCATTGACAAACGAACAGACAGATAATACGGATGATAACGACGACGAAGAATATTATAGTTCAATCTTTGATAACAACGATGTGCTGAAAGCTATCCATGTCGGGGATTTGTCGTTCTGCGACTTCAATAGGACTGTGCGCCATTATTTGTTGGATGATATTTGTCAATCCAATGCGCCTTGGTTATCGGAAATACTGGATCACTATTCGGTAACTATATATTGCGGAGAAAATGACAGTAAGGTGCCCCTCAGGGTGCCCTACGCTAGTATAGATGACTTTTTGCAGAATCATTTTAATTTCACGGGCGCGGACGAGTACAGATCGGCGCGGCAGTACTGGTGGGACGCGTGCGGCGCGCGGGCGGGCTGCGTGCGGCGCGCGCGCGGGCTGGCGGTCGTGCGTGTGCGGGGCGCGGGGCACCTCGCGCCCGAGGACCGGCCGCGTCAGGTGCTGGACTTACTCACGAGGGTCACTCACGGCCGCGGCTTCGACCAGAAGGAAATCTGCACGCTACCGGAAACGGGCGACGCTGAATAAAACGATTCATTTTTGATTATTTTTTAATTGTTTTCTCAGTAAGTAGTTGCTTTTTCAGTTTTGCAGAAAAGGATCGTACACCAAAAGATAGCGTATGATCCATCGTATTTGAAACTACTCGTATATAAATGCATAATTATCGCTAAAGTGGGACGTTTTACTTATTTTATCAATCCAATTAGATGAAAGTGTAAAAAATCAACACATACCTATTTTTATAGCAAACACTTCCAAAAAAATCATAGCAAACATATACCTAATAATTATGAATCATTCCAAAAAATCAATAATTACAAAATTAAACTAAATAGTAGGTAAGGTACCACCTTTACTTACCTAGGTACCGGCTACCCTACCTACCACCGTAGCTACGGCACACTATACATAATGAAAAAGTATACCCCTATTACGTGTCGACGAACAAAAGAACAAGTGATATTTGTTCTCCGTAACTATCAGTGCAATACAGTGTGAAATAAAACATGTGTCAATTTTGGAAATATTCAATTTCATAAGGTGTGGTTAGTTTAATATAGGTAATGCTTTGCTTCAGTACTTTCAGTAGTATCCTCTGGCTAACTAGAAAAAGGCGGCAAATTCTTTTTTTTTATGTGCTTACGCTTACGCAACTTTACGAGATTTTTTTTTTCAATTTTCGGCGTTTTTCTGACAGGTCATAGTATACAGTTTTTTACAAAACAGGATTGTTAGGATTCAAGATCTTTTAATCATTTATCTTTGGATATGATAAGGATTAATTTAACTGCAATATTTATGCTCTCTATCGTGTGTGTTGTTCGTTGAGCAAAAAGTGAGAATATGTGAATTACTTAATATAATGCCGTATAATAACTCTTCGTTGTGAGACTTGTGAGTTCAGCACGTTGAACATTTGGGTAGGTACTTAATTTAATACATACATGTTTTCAGGTATGAATCTGTAGCTATGGTCCTAGGTAGGTATTTATAATATAATGCAAAAAAAGTGCATCCGCATCATAGCCAATCTAAAGGTGCGTTTAAACCAAAAGAGTATTCGCTGTTCTTGCGCCCGTTCTACGAAATCAACCAATCACGTTTTGTGTACCGATCGAATTTCGTAAGGTGGCGACTGACTAGTAACATTTGGGTGTAATGTAACGTGATACAACACGAGCATTACAACAGTCAGTGCAGCGAGCCGAGCCGCTCGCCGCGAGCACCGCGTGCTCCACTCGGCTGTCGGTTTTTACGCGAATCCCTTTGATTGTTACATTACAAGTCAGTACAGGTTCGCTGGTAGCCGCGAGAGCATTTCTACCGTCATTTTGTTTGTGAACTGGATTTTAATAAAAAACTGAATATGGAATGGGATAGAGAATTTTTTTTTTCATTTATTGACACATACAGAGAACAGGAAATACTGTGGGATCCCACGAATAAAGATCATTTCAATAAATTAAAAAAAAACGATGCGTGGAAAG